>VBVR01001856.1:0-26735 GCA_011638315.1 Tetramorium parvispinum
CTCCCTCCCTCCCTCTCTCTCTCTTCTTCTCTCCTTCGTCCCCCCGCCTCTCTTCCCTCTGTCCTATCTCTCTCTTCCCAACCCCGTTTCTCCTCCCACCATTCCGCCGCGATCTTTCTACGTTCTCTCGGCTCGATTTTGCAGCAACCCTTCCGGTACTTTTTCGTATCGCTACTCTGCGACTTGTAGAATCCGAAGATTCCCAACGCCCGATCGAAATAACTCGGCCTGTTGTTTTCGGTCTGCGTGCCTATCGAATGGTACAGCGTCCTCCGAGAGCCATGGAGCATTCCTGAATACGTTCGCGAACATTGTTGCATCGCGACGGCCGGCGGCGAATTCTTCGCCGAGATATTTGGTGAAAAAAAAATTAGTCTAGTCCGGTTTTTTTTCACGCTTGTGATCGCATAAAGTCCTGAATGATCGGTTTTGTGGGCAAAGATATTTTTCTCACGTTCTCTTACGTTCGCAATTATACGCGTTAGAAAGAAGAAAAAGGGACTTCAGATGCGAGATCTTTTGCTCAAAGTCAAGAATATTATACAGGCAAACTGTCGTAAACTATTCTTGCGATCAATATTAATAATTCATCCGAATAAATCTGAATTTCAAAAGATTCTACGAAAAATTTAGAATACTCTCCAAGAGTTGTATTTGTCTGTGCGTTTAACGTTTTAACGATTTTAAATTGCATTAGTCTCTCTTTTTAAGTCCCGATTCAGAAATAGATACAGAAGACGATTAAGGCGTACGTATCTCAAATAGTTGCCATTTTTTCCAACTTTGCAGCTATTTTCAACATGCCTGGAGACATATCCCAAAGTATTCAGAGCTGTTTGCCCGCCCTCAAAGATGCCCACCGTCAATTAAATGCATTTTCTGTCACAACAAATTCTTGGGTACTTTTTGCGCGCTCTTAATTATTCGCCGATGTTGGATGTTGTCGTACGAATTTCGAAACCCTCCACAACCGTCCTTCAATTCGGCCATTGTCCGAAGGTCTGTTGACATAAATCCCACGCGCTCGAGATATCCCTCGTCCATAAAAAGAAGTCGGCAGTGCCGCTGAAAGGGCAGGTAAATCCGGCCATTGCAACCCGGTTGAAACAAGAAACGACGCGCGCTTGGTGGTGGCCAAACACGTACGTACACTCGCGTACTGCATATCCGTGTCGTCCTGTGCGGGCAGTCCCGGCTAACTTAAGGGGTACTGTCACCGGGTGTAATTATGCACTCTGAACCTTCGATTGTCCGGCGGATATCCCCCGATGCACCCATTGCTCAATGTTGTTTGCGCGTGAGCTAAAAACAGCACACCGTAGCTCACCGCGTCCGTGTACGTACAACGGCGCGAACACGCCGCGTGGCTAAAAATAGAAGATGAATGGATTCTTAAGGACTACCTGATCGAGTAATTGTGCAAACAATTTCGACTACTACGCACACACACCAAACTGTGGTATAATTGTAAATTGTTGCATAATGGGCTGTATTAGTTTAAGGTTGATTTATACCGACGGTAAATCACTGCTCCTGGGTTGTTGTCCTCATTAATCCGAAAAATGAGACTCCTAAAATAGTACATAGTAGTGTATAAAAAAAAATGTAATTGGCAGCATATAAAAACCCAATGAAAAAATTTCGAGTAACAATGTTGAAAATTTTTAAAATTAAAAACCTATAACGAATCTACTATAATACAATAATAGTAGATAATAGTAGAGCCTACAATAATAATACAATAGGATCTTAGATTTATCAACTTCTACGTCTACATTACCTTATCTGAAGTTTTAGTTGAAATTTCAATAGTGTAATATCTTGTATAATATTCTTGATTTTAAGCAAAAGATCCTGTATCTAAAATCCTTTTTTTTTCTATTTTCTTCTTTTCTAATAACACGTAATCCCGAACATAAGAAAACGTGAGAAAAATATCGTTACCATAAAAACAATAATTTCACATTTCTTGTTCAATTATTTCTTTTTTTATACAATGCTTAAGCGTATTTATTTGATGGCAATTAAAAATTTTTCCGAATAAAAATTTAAAAGATGTCGCGCAATAATGACGAAATGATTAAAAGTTACGAAACGTACAAAGTTTAAACGTTCCTAGATTTTTATTTTGACTGTACTTTCTCTCATGGGATCCCTTGGATTCATGCCGATCCCTAAGCATGCATCTCCTTCGCGCAGAGCTGAGATACGCCCTGGATAATAAAGAACTAAAGAACACGATTTTAGCATCCTTAAGTAGTCCGCAACCTAATCATTTTCAAGTACCGTCCCGATTAAGCCTGTCCAAAAAGATACATAAGAAGCTGTACAAGCTGTTTACTTCGAGAACAGCATATAACTTGGACTTTTAAACCTTTTTAAACCGCTGCAGCGTGGTATATGTAATCTTATCATCACTTTTAAATTCATTCGAATGAACACCAAACACAGGTAATTGATTCTGAGTTTCGTACATGTTGATTGATGAGTTTTAAGCAATGGCAAGGATATCGTCGCAGATCCCTATATTTTCAGATTCACATTCGCAAGACGTTTAACGCCGCGTTTAACGTCCATCTGGTTTTCATCTCAAGTATTAATGTTGAACCATCGCACGTAGGCCAATACACAAATTAAACTTAGAATTCTAGCACCGAATAGGTATGCAGGGAATATAGATTGCATCTTTTGAAAAGTAATTTAAATGCCTTTCAAAACATAAGATATAATACATTATAGATGTTACCTGAATTTATGATCAATCTATATTTTGATCGAATAATATCATTTGAGTTACTCCATTTTCTTCCATAAAATACGGTTGTGTGGCATGTTTTACGGGCAATCGTTTTTCCGGAAAAGTGGATCTTTCGGAGCGAAGAGAGTCATTCCGAGGCCTTAAATGCGAGACTTTATCGTGTGAAATTGCACATACGGTGAAAATTAAGGCAAAGTGAAAGAAAGCGCCAGCTACCAGTAACCGTCGGCCATTAGATTCTCCTAATGGGAGATAGAGAAAGAGGCAAGGATAAGTTCGGACTATCAATTACATCAACCCAATTCCGAAGCTTACTTTACGCCGAATCGAATCCGGCCAGCTTGCTAAATTTGTTACGCTAACGAGCGTTGCACTCGTCGAGCTACCACCGCTGTGTGTAACTTTTTGTTTAGTTGGCTATGAAAATAAACGCGAATTACGACGTTCGTTAACTCGATCGGCGGCTATCACGGGTCGATAGTTCGCGTATGCAGCGCGCATCTCACGTTGCTAAGTTAGGATAGTGCAGTCGTCTATGAAGTTTCCATGAGAATGAACATGTAATTGGATCGTACATACGTGTGTGTATTTATTTGTATGTATTCTATAATTAATATCAAATAATAATATGTATAAAAGCTACGCGGCTTTTTTCAACCATTTCATTTCTATGGGCATGTTCAGCATCGCGTATTATACGACTATTGACGAGAAAATTTAATTCAATCTGAAACAGTACATCGCGAAGAATGTCACTTGGCCATGTAAGTTTTATAGTTTTCATTGTATTGGAATTTTATATTATTAGTTTCCTGTGCGACATTATACATGATAAATTTCACCGATAATGCGGTATAGTTAATTGCTCACATTATTCATATATAATATAAACATATTTTAAAGTTCTTCTCAGAAATATACATATATGTATATAAATATTTTACGTCAATCAAATAGATGAGAAAAGTTATACACGAATCTTTATTTAGATAATCATAATTTTGATGTTTAATATCTAACAAAATATTAATGTTATACATTACATAAATAAAATATTTTTTAAAAATTTATATCTTCTAATTTTTTCTCATAAGAATTATAATAGAAACTAGTTTAAAAATTCTTGCCATAAAGACAAGCTTTTAATTGTTTTATTTACCTATTTCGTTTTTAATTTGTTTATCATTGATGTAATCTATCTTTCATACAGTATCTACCACGGATGATAACATACGCTTGCGTCCGTTTCCTTTTCTCAAGCTGCAAATTGTAGAATGCGAAGTTCAAAGTTGTGTAGCTTCTGAAGGTTTTCTGATTCCTACATTATTCATTGTTGGTCAAATCAACACGATAAAATGCACGTCTCACGCGAATTCTTTAAGTTAATGTTTTATCATTTTAACATTTTATGAATTTAAATTATATTATTTTTTTTAATATGAAAAATATTGTGTAACGACAAAAGATATCATCACACAGCCATGCTGGTCGATAGATGGCGATGGCGGCTTGTCCGACAACCAGGTAGCTGGGAAGGGCGCCTTTTACATGCTCGCTTGAATGGGAGAAGCAGCCGGCTGCTCGCCGACTGGTTGCCAGACCGGCCGGCACTTTGCGTACCATCGCCGTGGTGCGCGGTACATTCGCACCGATGTGCGCCATCGGGTGTTTTTCGCATCGCTTGCCGAATCAGCCCGTAAATCTCACCCCGTAAAAAGGTTCGCGCGAACGAATCTCGCAAGTGGCGGTATTTTCAAAAAATCCACCATAATGCCGTGTACATACGACTTTCGAAATTCGAACGTCGACTCGTGACGCGCCGCATCTCGATTCCTCGCGGTCCGGTAGAAGTGCAAAGTGAAAGTGTCGGGGATATAAAAAGATAAAGAAAACCGAGTCGCGGTGACGCGGATAGAAAGATACACAACGGTTCGAAGGATAGTGACGGGAAGAGGCCGGCGGCACAGCACGCAGCATGAGGTCGTGCCGACGGCACGAGGGGTCCGCGGAGTTGAGCCGATCTCGTGGATCGGCGTGCAGCGATGCGGTGCTCCGATGATGAGGAAGAACTGGCGCTGTGAAGTGTGTTATGCGCGAGTGCGGTCGATTGGGAATACGCTACCCAGCAGCAAGCCGCCGGCACCGCCGTCGTGATGCCGTTCGTGATGCGGAAAGTAGAGCCGCGGCACGTGTGCCGCGGCCATGTGCCGGCGGGCTCACATCCGGGCTGGCCGGTGGGCGCCGAGCTCGAGGCGGTGGCGAACGGCGCTCTCACCAGCTCCCTCAAGCAACTGGCCTCCCTCCTGACCGTCGCGGAGGACATCTTCGCGGGCCTCACCGTCGAGCTGGCCCAGGTCGCCGAGAGAAGCGGGCACCTACGTCGCAAAATTGACAAGATCGAAGAGCGACTCAGCACCGTCGATCCCAAGAAGATCCCAGTCCGTGAGTATTCCGAGTAAATTTGTGTATCTTGCGGGATTGATTCTCCGATTGATCTTATCAACGTGATGCGCAATTACTACGGTGCTTCGGGAAATAGCTAAATTGGCGCTTGTTAGTTCCTTCGATCGCCGACAGTGATTGTCGGGGTATAAAGTTTAAACTCTCTGAGAATACGAGAAGTGGGAAACGACTATTGCTTTGCTTATAGCGTGACCATGGAAACGCTGCGTCAAAGTACTGCCGTTGAATAAAGTTAGAAACTAAGCAAATTGCCTTCGGGGATAAGACGTTACGCGAAGAAAACTAACGCGAGACGTCTCGTTGCGCTCACGCTCAAATTGCCTCAATTTTAACATATTTTAACACAGTTTTCGATACGATATTTTTCTACCTCGCGAAATCGAGACAACTTCTCGAAATATTTGTGTTTACAACCACTTTTAAGTTTGATCGCGATCGAGTTGTAGAAGATGAAAACTTTGACGACTTTCTGTTTTTGTAAATAATAGAATTGTAAATTCCAATTCTTCCCACATTCTTGTTTTAGCAAATATTAAAGTATTATTTTTTTGCAAGACTACAAAAATTAGCTTTTCTCTCTTCTCTATTATTTTCGACAATTCTTTCACCTACCGAAGGGGTGCAAAGAAATATCTTCGTTCAATTTCACGGTACATTGTAAAGGTGAAACGACGATAAACAAGAATAAAAAAGGAAGGAATGCTGCAAAGAGGCTTGCTTATGAGGAAAGCGTTCCGAGTTACCTGGCCTGCACCGTGGGAAACGAATTGCGGTTCCTAAAACTAAGTTTCGTCTGGGTAGGGTATATTAGCTCTTATTGACGGAGACATAAAGAGTTCCTTATTCTCTAGTGTATCCTATAAATTCTAAACATATCTCAAAGACAAGAAACAGAAGATTTGAAAACGAGGTTACAAGGACCATTAATGAGTCGTTTCAAGATATTGAAGTTATCCACTTCAGTTTCTCAAGATGTAATTAGACACAGATAATGTCTGATATGCCTAATGGTTTCAAAGAACCTGTAGAATGTCTGTGAAGTAACAATCTTTAATCGGTACATCTAAAAATTAAAAAAAAAAAGAATATGCGAATTGATTGGATTGTCAAATTTTTTTCTACACTGAATAAACATTCTTCTCTTATTTAAAAATTATAGAATAAAAAGATAATGAAAACTTAAAAGTTGGACAATCGAAATATAACATCGTTAGAGTTCTTTCGTCGAAAATTTAACATTTGAAAGGATTAGTTATAAATTCCGGTCACGCCTGAATGCGGCAGCGATTGAAGAGCGCAATTGAAAGGCCGGAGGAAAAAGTTCTCACCGACCGAAATTGCTTTAGCTCTAGTTTAAGTATCATCGGCGCCGCCCGCGGGAAATTAACGTCAGGTTTGACTTGGAGCCGCTTTTTACGACGCACGCGATCTCCGTTACTCCGAATAGTCGTAAAGAAAAGGAAACTACGATTTATCACTATACGCGATTTTGCCGTGCAAAACAACAGTCAACTTTTCTTCTTGAGATCAATTCTTTCTGAGTTCAGTTCTTTTCGAGATTAACGTCGATTTCTCGAAAGCATATACTTCAATGTTCCATGGATGCAATTGCATTATTAATGTTCAACAAAATGTTCTGCAAAATTAAAGAAGAAAGAAACTTACTTTTCAATTTTTCTATTTATATGTTATTTGTATAAATCTGAAGATCACATTCACACTCACACGTTTCCTACCATATTGTTATAAAATTAAGTCTATTATATTATATCTATCATAATAAAAAATATTTTACGTTAATTCATATAAATATATGACAAATAAGAAATTAATGTGCAATCATTACTGATATAAATTGCTTTGATTTACAAATAATTAAATCGCTTCTAACTTTTGTCTAAGATCAGAAATCGCAATGTTGCCAAGAATATTGTTATCCATAGCAAAATGTCGCATAGTCAGGGTAAATGTTCCTTCCACGGCTTCCATCAGCAAACAGCTGAGGCTTCTCTCTCCGTTCCTATCGAGAGAAGGAGTGTCTTCCACCCTTAGGGATAGTTCATTCGGCCTCGTGAACGCCTATAAGAAAGAACCCGCGCTTTTTTCCAGCCTCCCGTACCGCCAGTCCCGAGTCCTACAAAGACGCAGCTCGCTGAGACAGCTGACTCAGGTAATCGGCCGCACAAACGGCGCCGGGCCTCGGATTCTTCCCCGCGGGTCGGTGGGAATTTTAATTCCCAAGGGTGAAACAAGCTCCGTCGCCGCCGGGAAGAAGCAGATAAAATAACGTCTGCCGGGTGTAATTTAATGCCGATGCGCGCGTTTATACGTCTCGAATATATATTCGATTTGTGAGGGAGAGAGTGATATTTGCTTATGAAAAAATTTATTTTCCAAAATGTTTCTCTAAATTTTTATCTTTCGTTGTTCTTCTTCATTTAAATGACTCGCTACGACAATCAAATCAATGCAGTATTTTTATTTGCGTTATTTATCCATTTATATACACTGGAATTATATATACTGAGACACTTTGAATGATTATTAAGACATCGTTGCAGCACGATTTAATAATTTATTACGTCCGCTAGATAATATTCCTATGCCGCCGACATTTAACGTAACTTCTCCCGAAGCTACACGAGAGCCGCGAGCAGCGCGGTTGAAAGTATGGCTAGCCTTGAACCTTCAGGCTCAAGTATCTCGCCAGGGATATCATGGATCCTGGTGAAATCAGAATTTACGTTCTCGAGGGGACACCGAGGTCGATACGAAGAGAGGAGAAAAAGAAAATGAAAAGGAGAAAATATTGACATAAACATATCACTTATATTACTAGCTAGCATTTTATGCAAATAAACAGTTTGAAAGATTCTTAATTTTAGACTCATTAAGAATGTTTCCTAATTTATGTGCATTTATTGTATACATATGACCATGAGATTCTACTTGATTAAAAAGAAACATAAAATGATCAGTAACATTTTTGTTACATAAATAATATCATATACTTCTGAAAAAATCAAAGTTTAATAATTTAGTTAAATTCAAAAATAGCAGAGAAACAAAATATTATAAATTGTTATCTTTCTTTTGATCATCTAAATAGATAAACAGATTGTTTATATGTCAAATAATCCGTTAGGCAAATGTGTATATAAATTTAGGATCATAATATTGACTTCGGAAATCTAATATTGTTAATTGCGGTTCTGTAATATCGCATCGAGAGCGTCGAGAGGATAGCAGTCGACCGGCTTCTGCGGAAATGGCCGTATGCAGGATGTGGTTCGACCTGGTCGAGCAGGTTCACCAGCACTCCGAACTACGAGTCAACGGTTAGTTTGATGAGCTTCCCATTGAGTGCTAGGCCCTGCGAAAACATTTTTCCTCCGATTCGCTGTGTTGACAACAAAGTTGTTCCTTGTTTTTCTTGTAATTGGAGAAACTTTTAACAAGTAAAGAGACACTACGCTAGCGTCACAAGACAAAGGGTTCTTTTCACACACGTTTACTAGAATTGTCACACATTCTTTCGAGTAGATATATTAGCTTTCACTTTTTAATGCTGCATTTAAAAAAACGTTGTTGCTTTTCTCCAGGATGGAACACTTAATAAGAGGAACGTTTGAATGAAATTTACTTTCACACATTATTAGCCAGTTTTTTTATTTAATATTAAACACGAAACTACGCAAAGCTGTTTGTTTTTCTCTATGGATAAATCTACTGATATTTCAAATTTACTGCTGCCCCTTTAGGCAAATATACGAGAGCCTTGTAATCAAGCCTCTGCTACCTGCTTAAATAACCATATTTTAATGAAAACATTAATTCATGGGCACGTTCTGCAACGTTTCCTCTGTTAAATTCACGATAAAACATGGAAATTTTATGTTTATGCTATGATATTAATGAGAAAAATATGTATCTCATTTTTTAAATTATCCATAAGAGATTGATATAATTTAATAAAATGAGTGACTAGATATATTTTCTAATGTCACCTAGACTTATATAAAAAGTTCTTCTCTTATTTTCCGCTAAAAAATTTGATGTATGCGGAATGAGGGACTAGGATTTGGACCCTTCCATTACTAATCTTTCACGTTAGCACGCAGCCACGCGCCTTCTCGATGTAATCTATTAAGTGTAAGTTAAATTAGAGATACGAGATGTCAAGAACGAATCCAATAATTTTTGGAGTTTCACTGTTTTTAAGAAATACGATATAACAAATTTTTATAAAGCAGTTTAAAAACATTATAAACGTATGATTTACAAAATAAAGAAAGCATAACTTTAAATGCCAGTATTAAAGATATAATATTATTAAAATTTTTATAAACTCACTTTAGAATCTTATGATTGTTATAGTTTTCTTTTGGTTACGAAAAATTTTACACTGTTGCTATTGAGGATTAAAGAGTTTCCCGCGTCAGCTGTTTAGTTTGAATTTTCCCCCTTTCTACCCCGTGAACCCTGCTGTGGAGATCAGGCATGGACCCCCGTGTACGAATAATAACGACGCAAACGGAAATAAAAGTGGGCCGCATCGGGCGCAACGGTCTCGGCCGCAGCGCCTCCGTCTCCGGTTTTTCATCGCCCCTCGTCGTGCTTCCTTTATTTCCTCGCCCGGCTTCTTACGCTTACTTCCGGTTGCCAGCTGGCATTGAGGAACAGGAGGGGGCTCATCGAGGGGTGATGCAAGCACGGGAGAGGTAGGCATCTACACAGGGGGACTTTCCCGCTTAATTTTAGCTGGCTTGACACTGAGGCACGTGTTTCGAATAAAACTGCTCTTTACCGCATTAGAGTATAGAATACGTTATGAAAAAAGTTCGTCCCTAGGCGATAAGGTTTCTCCACCCCTGTCGATATCGGCGAAATGTACTTGTCTCTACGGTGAAGCATCATTCAAAAGTAAAAAGTTTGAAGATATTCTTTGGAAAAAAAACTACCTAGAAATCGAATATATTAAAGGATATTGTTAAATATTTAATTTTATATTATTAATCAGTGTATATCTAAATTGTTATTCGACGCAAATACTTGCGTTTAAATTCGCTTGAAAATTATATTTGTCAGTTCGAGCTGGTAGTATTATCTGAATTTGTTTTGTAACGTTATTCGTTTTTCAAGCTTCTTTATTTTTATATTTCTTTGTTTTCGCTCTCTCTTGTCGGGTCAATGTCACTTTGAAAATTGTGTGTATCTATTAGCGACGCTAATTCTTTCCTTCTCTCTAATTATCTCGAACGTTCCATAACGATGCACATAAAAGGGAAGGTTTTCTCGGCGGCAGATCGAGTCGATTTTTGCGAGTGAAAATAGAGAGTTCGTTCTTTTCAAACAGCGAGTCTCAGCGAACCTGTTCTCATTATTAATTGGCATCGAGAGACAACCGACGTGTGACTGTACAGAAGACATTAAAGATTCTCCACACATATTTAAATTTAAGTGCAATTTATCGAAGAGCAACGTTCATTTTCAACCTCGCCTCGACCAGCTCACGCATTCTAATTCTCCTGTCGCTGTTTTTTACTCGATTTTCCTCTCCGTCAGTTTCCGCTTTCTTTCACGCTTCTTCTTTCTCGAATTGTCATTATCCATCCATCGGTTCCACTCGCTCTCTCTGAGCGATTCCAGCATCTCCGCTTGTCGATCGAAAACTCTCTTTCGTTCACAAACAACTTGTTTAGTTCTCCATGAACATTACAGATAATTAGTACATAAATATATTTGATAACCACCTTAACGTTAATGAAAATAAATGAGAAAAATTCTAAGTGAATAATTGTAACAATTAAATTAATTGTAACGATTAAATTAATGACAGTTTTTAACAAGTACTTACAGTGATAATATTTTTACAACACACATAGGATTGATTCGCAACCGATGACTTTTTATCGCGTTTATCTTTCTCACGGTGGTAAAAAGACAGCAACTCTCGGAGAAATAATGAGCACAAACTCACGGTCGCAAGGTATTTCTGTTTCGGGCTCATGTTATTCTTTTCTCTTTTTTTTTTTTTCCTTTCGAAGATAGCGAGTATATTTCCTTGAGCAGCTACTTTAACCCTCCTCATCTTACACCACGTGCTCGTAAGACGGGAACAGATGCCTCTTGATGATCGCAGAGTATTTTCGGTTGTCACGATTTCTGTCTTGAGAACGAGCGAGACTAAACGTAAAACAAGCGAGACACCTTGGGATTTTCTCGCAGCTGCTGAACTCTCCTCGCAATTTCAAGGTTTAGAAATGTTAATAAGAATTCCCAAAAGTGATAAATTTAAGAAATCCAAAGCGCGAACGTTTAGCATTTAGTAACAACTTTTGTTACTTTCTTTCGAAGGCTAATATTCTAATTTATCACACGTGATTTCATAATATTTTTTGGAATTTTTCTATTCGCTTCTATCGTTCATTCTATCCCCAGTTTCGTAACTCGAATACCGGTTTCGAACGACCTTTGTCGCATTCAGGTATACCCATCGAACGACCCGATCCTCCACCAACGTTTTCGAAGAATTCGCGGAATGAGATTATCGACGTCGACAATCGTAATCGCTATTCTTCGACATTTCCGCGGTTTTACGCGTGTGTTAAACCCAAGCCTGCGTCTACGAGCTGTGTAATCATTAATCAGTCGCGTAAGGAGCAAGGGAGTTTGTGGAAGAGCCACGAAGAGGCGAGTTAAACCTATCATTGGTTAATTAATCATTGCGATTCGCACACCTGCTCTTGCAAGTTACGAACCTATTATTAAGTACCATTACTCGCCTATATCTACCTGCCAAAGCTCTCTCATGACCTTTGACTTCTCTTCTAAAGAAAAGATAGAAAGAGCAGAGGGAATTCTGATGTACAGTTAGCAGTCCGCAAATTCCGGTTGATCGTCGATTTTATTTTCGCATTTCATGATTATGATATCAGTTTTAAAACCTTTGCAATTCGATATCTCATTGCAACTTAAATCATTAAAATGTTAATAATTATAAACGAGATACTGTATGTATAAATATAATTATACCTATAAAACAATCTTAGAATAAGAAAAAATATTTCCATAAAGTCTATCTAGAATTTTTAAGTGTCTGTAAAAATTTAAATAAATTTAAATTGTTTATGCAAATTACGCGAGCCGTCTTCTAACGGTTCCCTTTTATCCGTGTGTCGGCGTGATAAAAAGAGGAATTTCTAGTATCTATCGTCTGCATTTCGAAATGCCACTCCGTAGACGTTACGTTATCGCACGATTATCCCACGAGAGAGTAACGACCCCGTTACTCAAACGTTTCTGTTTACGATTCACGTACGCGTCGATGATAACGTTGCATTTCACTGAAAGGCCAATGAGTGTATTTGCGTCAAGCTTTGCGTGACGAATGCATCGACAGGCTGTGAAACATGATTTCTGTACAAATCGTCACTTAATTCCAATAGGGAACGATATTCTAATCGTATTAGATCTTTTACAGTGGCTTCTCTGCGTTGAATTTTCCATGAGGAAACATTTCCGTCCTAGCACGAAGACTTTTATGCGAGAATAATCCAAACTTTTTTCGAAAATTTATTTCTTATTTCTTATGATCTTACATAAATTCTCATATCCATATATTTATTGTTGATTTAAAATTTGTTTTTATTTTTAAATTTGGCACAAGGCCTAAGGCAAAAAATAATTCATTTTTCCGACTTACTGTATAACGGAAAATTTGATTTAGGTATATTCTTGTTTTTATTATGGCAGAGAAATGTTGCCAATGGATAACGTTTATTCTGCCGCAAGAAAGCATCAAGCGATTGAAGGATGCAGTGATTATAAACGATCTAAATGAACGGAGAAGAATCTTTAGACGTCACTTGTCAGTGAATAGCATGAAGCCGTCGATGTCAAGAACGTCAAAATGAATTAAACTCTTATTATGGATTACTTTATCGATCGTCAATTACATTTAAGTGGTAATAAAAGTTTGCCCTTTTCAACGTTCCGTTAAAAACATTTAGCGTGGTAGTTTGAGCCTTACATTATTAATTCTATTGTTTTGACGTATCCTATTTAAATGCCTTTGCCGAAAATTACATTGATTATTCATAATTGAGAATCAGTTTGCAAGATATAAGCATTAATTACAATTAAGTTGTAGAATGCGAGTATGAGATGATAATAATCAGGCAGGCTAATTTTAGCAAAATTCAAATATGAAATTTTTTTCCATAAAAAGATTTGACAATTTAAAAGTTACGAGGAGATCTTTAATTAAATGTATGAATTTCTAATTCGTAGAAAATTACGTCTCCATAATCGTAAAACTCGTAAATCTTCTAAGCAAGAGCTGACAAATAAGAAGATGCGTTTTAGCATACAGAGTCGATCTGCAGTGTCTCGCGATTCTCGCACTTAAGTGTGATCATTAACGAGCAACGCGCGATTGTTAAGACGCATCGCGTGATGCGATACAATTATTGCTTACGCAACGCGGATGTGGGGCAAACAGGAATTCCACCGGGAAACCTCTAGCGATGAATGCATCAGCTTCGTCCTTCGGAAACGGCGACATACCTCGGAGACACCGCGTCATCATGGAGAAGTGCCGATTACGTCAAGTGTTACGATCAACGCGGACACATGCGATCGTTCATACGAGATAATCACGACTACTCTCCTTGATCGTTCGCTCGCTATCGCAATAATGCCTTTAAACCGCAGCGTGAAAATAAACTATGCGACACGACGTGTCTGCCGAAGAGAAATCAGATTGCATAGCCGCCTTGTGCAATTGCGTATCGTTATTGCACTAGTTTCGCAAACTGCGTTATTATAAAATTGTTAACAAAAAGGGTTGATAACTTTGCGATATGCTCGACAGTATGTGCATATATTATGGTAGCCAAGCTATACAATACTGGTATTCATCGCTATCCTATCGCTTATTGTTATGTCGACTGCGGTTTTTAATGGCGCCTGTGCGTGCTTTAATTTTTTATTATTCCGCGATGCTACTTTTGCACTGGATACTTCTGATTAAAATGCAAGAAGAAAACAATTCTAAAGACATGCGTTACGCAAATAATATTAACTTGCAATCATTTCTGCTCAGAATAACAATAGAAATTACAGTAAAAGTGAACGTGAATGTGAATTCTACAATGTAAGCGGAAAGATTTATGGATCGTTGCTAAAAGATCGATGATCCATCGGCAAAAGGAAGAGTTGGAGCATCGAGGGCACCTCGGTCGCCATTATCTGTACGGCGAAACAGAATATCTCGCCATTTATCCGACATCGTCGTGATCCTGGTTCTCATTTATCCCCTCGCTTGTCCGACTCCCCCGCCATATCGTCCAATTGCATCGCTGATCGATTTATTGCGTTTCATGGATTCACTCGCGACTGTAGAGCCGATACTATACGATTTACAGTGTCGTTCGCGGTATCTGCCGCGAATCGCGATCTCGCGGCTCGCTCCTCGCGTCGATAATTGGCCGGCTTCTCACCTTGGCTCCGGTGCTAAAGTGCACTTAACGACCCTTCGGACTCGGTGCATCGCGCGATCATGATTAGCGAGTTGATCTCCCCGACGATCCGATTAACGTCATAAATCTTTCTCGTCTTTAATCGTAGGAGGCATATACATGTACAAAGATTAACGCTAAACGATGCGTGGCTTGCTTCTCCAAAAAGAAACCGCCGGGATTAACGTAATTTTTCTTCTGTGTAACGTAATTAAATAATATACCCAGTAGAACATATTTTGAAATAAATTTTGCAATTATGATTTTTATAATTATTATACTAATTAGTGAATAACTTGGATGGCACGAATGACATTTTCTTCTTATTTCTTGTTCTTCTTTTCTTTATTCTTTCAAAGGAAATGGAATTGGCCAGTTGCAAGCCGTGTAGTTGCACAGCCAACACTATTATCTAACGGATACACACCTCGCGTAAGAAAAACATTTTGTTCCCCTCGGGGTGCACTTCCGCACGCCATTCGTTATGTTCTCAAGTGCTTGGTTGCTCGACTCGAACTCGGTTTAAAAGAGTCGGTTGGTCGGTCGGTCGGTCGCTCGGTCGATGAGTCGAAGTGTCGAGGCCATTGAGACACGATGTGAACAATACAGAATCTGGCTGGGACCACATCTCGAGTCCTTGGGCGCGGTGCTGACTGACGTTTCAAAGAGCGTGTCTCGCCGTATCTCCCCAAATAACTTCACGGTGCCGTTAAAAGGCCTCGCCTTTGTCTCCGCTGTGATGGCTCTGTTTCGAGAAGAGGAAAGTTCGCGAATGAACCGTTTAACGCGGCCATGCTAACCGACTTATCGCGACTTAACTCTGAAACTATAACCGACGCCCGCATTGCGGAACGGCGGGATCTGTTACGGTAGATATCGTTTGGCGGCTTCGCTTTGTAACACGTTAATTAGAACGAGGCTTTATTGCGTTTACTTCTGGCAGTCGAGCGCAATTTTCTTCAAAACTAATTTGTGCAGATATTTCAATCTTGAGAATTTCCCTGGTGAGATATTGTTATTTAATTGCTATTCCGTGTTATTATATTTATAATTAATTGTTGGATATATATTATGATTTATTTTATGATTACCATTAACAAATAAAAGATTTATTTTCAAGGCGTCTTTTCGAAATTTATATGTTTAAGAATTAAAGATAATTTATATTTTCACTCTTTTACAAAACTATAATATAATTTCAATTTTGCAAAAATATAAAAAACAGTTTGCTTTTGAAAATTTCATGTTATATTATTATTTAGAAAAATACCATTATAATATTTCTCATCACAATTCATATTGTAATCTTTAATTTGAATTTTTATCATACATTTAGAAAACGACTTTTTCAAAATTAATTTACCGCAAACTCAAATCTCATGGCCATATCACATTACCACGATCAATTACGTACAGTTGCATCAAACGTGTGTGTATTTCTATCACCCCACGCTCGCCCACGCGGAAGCGCATAACGTCAACTTAATTGCCAGGCAATTACACAATTGTCATTGATCCTTCAGCGATTATCTCGTTATTACAGGTCTTTCCGCGCGAATATATGTATACGTTCCCGTGTGCTTGAAACAGTGAATGGGGACTTGCGTCTACATTCTGCACAGTTACACTCGAACGTTTCTTTTTCTCTCGTTCTCTCTTTCTCGTTTTTCCTTCTCTCTTCGATACTTTCCATTTCCGTATCGTCGAAGCATAGAATCGCAGTTCATTATGTACTCGTTTATAGCTATATCTATCCTTATCCTTATCCGATTTTACTCGTAAGAGCGATTTCTCGCCGCGTACTTGCAACAGGCAATTAAGCGCCGTGAGAATGATGACAGGAAATTTTCATTGCAAGAAGATTTTTCTAAATAGGCTTTTGTCTACGAAGATATGATGAGTTTTTTCTAGGAAGAGATAAAATCGATCAGCAATGTAATTAAACGAATGCTATGATAAATGAGCTGTTACTTTCTTGAGGTAACAATGGATGTGTCCAACGACTATAGATACAATTGTGATCGCAGTAGAGGGTGGAGCAATTGATGAAGATGAGTAATCTTAATTTAGCTTCTTCTCCAGGTGCGCAACGCGATAGTGTATGAGAGATAATACTAATGTCAGAATTAAAATTTGATTTCCATCTGAACATTCATAATTACAGTAAGCTATAAATTTAACTGTTTTGTGGAGACGTACGTTTAATTGCCAGAAATACAGAATTTAAAATGAAAATATATAAAATATTAATGACATTAACAATACTGAAATACAATATTCATGAAAAGAACATTTATTATGCGTATATTTGTAAATCTGTGCGAGACGGTTCTTATTTCCCTGTATTATTATTTAAATTTATTTGTAATAATTTTATTTCTACTTGATTTTATTATTAGTTTGTGACGACAGATAGAATAATTATTGATACAAAAATCATTGAGTTTATAAAAATATAATTGATTTATTACATGGCGAGACATGGCAGACAAACTTTCACAAGTTTTAATGTCTGCGTCAGAGAGAACGGCATTCTGCAACGTTTGTGGTAACTTTTTGTTTTCTATATCCTCTCTAAAAAGGATAGCCTGCAGCGCACCAGGTGCATCCGAAAATCGCATAGTCTCTTCAGATTTCCTGTCGTTTGTAACTCCCATTATTATAAAAATCTTTTACTTTTAATTGTTCCAAAAGATTCGTAAAAAGTTTCGAAAAAATTATAAAACTTCTTCAAGGATATTTATGACGATTGTAGGTTTTTTAAATTTAGAGATTTTGGCGCTTAGATTTCGGTATGTTTTTGACGCGTACACGTGTGCATTTCGCGCATTGCGCTGTGAAAAAATGATGAGAATGTATAAAAATCTGTTGCGCGTTGAAAATCAATTGCAAAGAGAACGTTACAAGCGAACGCGAGGCCGCAGGTGAGCTGTATCAGCAACGGGCAGGAACCGCACACGCAGATGCACGTACCTACGTGAGCACGAGTTATCAGGTGTTTCCCACAAGCAACGGACTAAATGCACCTGCTGCCAGGTAAGCGCGGGACGAAGTCAACGTACGCCGAACGCTCGTACTCGGATTTCGTCGACGGTATTACGAAGCTGTTATGCAAAGTGGAACTAAGTGGTGTTTACCGCAAACTGGAGTAGAAGCGGACGTAAAAACGTGAGATGTGGCGATTTGATTCATCTTCGCTGAATCTCTACGAGAAAGAATTTCGATAGAATTTGAGGCAAGAGAAATAAGGAATATTTTTCGAGAATTAAAATCGTACAAAATAATTATTATTTCTGGCATAAATTTAAAAGAAGTTAAATGTCTTTTGTCTAAGACAATTTTTTTTTTAATTCGTCTGAAAAGATTTTAATTTAACTTTAAAGTTTTAATTATAATGTCTATAACTAACTAAATTAATTCTATTTATAATTCTTGGATTTACGATTGGGCCATTTATGTCAATTGCAACGGTTGAGTGGGCTTGTATGCGTAACATTTATAATTAACATAATAAATGTAATTTAGCATTCCATGCTCGATAATGCATGCTATCGATACATCCGGATTCGCTCATTCCAAATGTAAAAAGGGCCAAAAAAAGTGGCCTATCATTATATCGGTAGTTACAACAACTAGGAAGCATTATAAAGAAAATCACTCTCAGTAATTTTCGGTGTAATTTGGATTACAAAGTAAGCGCGTTCGGCGCAGAAAAATGACACGAGGCAATTTACGGTAAAAAGAGAGAAACAAAGACGAGTCCGACGTGTAATGCCGTGCGCATGCAGACTACCCAGTAAGATGTCAATAACCTTCGCCTTCGTCGTCGTCGTCGTAGTCGTCGCGTGATCAAACCAGCCTTTCCCTGGTCCCCGCCGCGCGCCAGTCCCCCTTTCGGCCCATCCAACTACCCTTCGGCCACCCTCGATTCGCGGTAATATTCGTTTATACGTGTACGGCAGAAGCTCGTCTGACCGCTCGTGCGATCGAACTGAAGAGAATTGTCTTAACGGAAACAGCAGGTTGCCGGAATAATTCAAAGAGATTAAAAGATTGATATTAACTTTGATAATATATATCATTGATTAACATACATTCTTCCCTAATATATTATCAATATTTCTTCAAAATATTTCTACACAATGCGCCTGCGAGTAAATGGAACTGAAAGAGACGAATCGTATTCCAAAAATAAAATTGATTAAAAATAAAGAACTCATTTTTCGACGAACGGGAGAGTCAATGGAGCGAGTTGAGCAAGAGTGAGTCAGGAGAACTGAATCGATTCTCGACATGAGAAAGCTTCAACGGAAAGTACAAACGGGGTCCGAATGAGCCCAAGGTGTCACAGGGGAACAGCACATTGTTCGCGGACGATGAAGAACGATTGACCGCCGCCGAAATGTGCCCCAGCTCTTTCCCCTGGGATCGAGGCTCTAATTCGGCGTAAATGAAGTGTCTTTAACCGCGACAATACGCTTACGGCGCGAGCCATCTCAAATGCGTTCGCGGCGGTTCTCACTCGCCCCTTCGAATAGTCAGTCCCTCCCACTCTCCTCGTCCCCTCGATCGAAAGGGGCGCGTATAATACCTAGATGAACGCATAATTACGGCACGTGCCGACCCACATTCGCGACGTTCCACTTTCAGCGAGCAGTCAGTGAATTATGCATACGCACGTGTCGCGCGTTGAGAATCGTTGAGAAATTTTGTGCAGGTGAAAATGTTGATACTGTAACATCAGGTTGTTCATAAGAAACTTGATAGTTAAACACATACGAGAGTTAAAATTAAAAAATAATTAAAAAATAATAAAATTAAAAAAAGAAGATAAAACTTAAACTAAATTTAATATGTAACGGATACTATTAATTTATTTCATTATTATCATTTTTATTTCATTGTTATCATTTCATTATTTCATTAATTATCAATAATTAATTTATATAGCCATTGGTGTTTTATTGGTTTTTATAATACTTTCTATTGCAATGCGAATATTCATCGCGGATGAATTTCTACACACAATTTTTCCTCTCCACGCATATACATATATATATATATATATACTTTCGTAAAGAGAGAGAAATTATATTTATGTTAGAAGAAAAAATATATTACGCAGTAATTCTCTTCGAATGTGAAAACTACGCGGAACGGAATACAGCTGTGGCGAATCAAAATCATTTTTGGTATTAAATACGCAATCTTTGCACTGCATGGTCGGATCGTAAATCTCGATCGACGACTATGGAATACCATATTCCGCCATTTCACGAATATCGCTCCGGCAAGACATTCCTACGTGCCCGAAATTTCGTATCGCGAGCCTGTCGACCCCGCCCTCTTGGCTCGAGTTTCCCTGGGGGGGGGTCCTCCCATGACTCTTGTCGTAGAGTTCATCGGAGCATAACTCTTTACTTTTCAGAGCACATACAATATCGCGTCGACAAAGCATCACGATTGTCATCGGCGATTGTCATGTGCGTTCGTTCACACAGTTCGCCGCACCTGATGTCCCCTCGCTACAATTAATGCGAATCCGGATTCAGCGGATTCCGCAAATGACTATTGTTGCTATCGATTTAAAAGTAATTTAAAAGCCGTTGGCTTGAAAATACGAAGTATATTGTTAAAACAAAAATTGTTTTATCTGAAACTTTTTTATCTAATTTTATCTTCGCAAGTTATTTCCAAAGTAATTTTTTTAATCCAATAGTTATATATCATAAACATGTATTCGATGTAATTTCTGATATTAGTATTAGATTGTTGTAGTTAGATTGTTTAAATAATCAATGAAATTAGTTTTTTAAATTCTTCTTACTTAAATAAAATACTAAAATTATGTAGGCTAGAGATCATTGAAAAATTATTGTTAGATGTTCAATTTTTAACGCGAAATAATATCAGAAATAAGTTTCCGTTAAAAATTGCATAGTCAATTTTCATTTTGTCAAGGAGTCTCCTCTAAAGTTTTATGCAAATCTCTTATAAAGTTCTTCGCACAAAAGCGTACGGCAACTTGTACATCCGTGCACCATGCGGCACACCACATGTCGCAGATCCATTTCAAGTGTAGCGCTATTGAACTCGTTTGTATCTATATGAACGCTTACTCTGTATTTTGATATCAATGCAATCACGTGGGATGCCACCGGCTGCATTATGTACTGCACGTGTACTCTCAGGGTTAGGATTAGGGTAGCCCGGGCTTGCCCTCGCATCCTTTTCAACGCATTCTGTCTGCATGAAATGCATTCTGTCTCGACCCTGAGGGTAGACATACCATGTAGATTGAACCTACTGAAAACAGAACATTCACGAGTATATATCCCCAGTCTGTTAGGGAGGGTGCAATTTATTCGCATATGCTTAAAATTATAGCTATCCCATCGCGTATGATCGTCTGAAAAAGGTGACATTCAATTTAATGTGATAGCACCTTTTCATTTTTATTTTCGCATAAAAATGTATTAAATTTAAGAGAGAATCTGAATTAGCCAAAATCAGTCTGGAAATTAGTCTAATTTATATAAATACTGTTTCATCAGTTTATATCAATTTGTAATAGATTTTTCTAGAGTTTCAATTACTTTTCATCGAAAGAAGTTAATTTCTATAATAATTATAAAATACTCGTTATATGTATGCACTGAAAAAAAATTTTGGTTAAAAATTTTATAACTTAAGTTATAAAGTATTGAGTTCCATTATGATAACCAGAATTCCTATTAGCAACCAGAATATTTGATCAATCCTACAAGATTTTCTGATTCGTCCGTTTTTAACCAGAATTTTTTTTCAGTGTAGTTCCAACATATAATGATGATTTAATAGTAGAGTTATTATTAAGCAATGATAGCGAAAATCTGCGAAAATCGCGTTTAATGAAGCGGTTTACGTCGACGATTGTTTCACGCACATCGTGTAAAAAAGAAAAAGAGGAATTGCATTATCCGGACGTGCACCCCAGGAGAGATGGAACGCGCGCATTATGCGGGGTCGATATGTACGTATCGCACTTGAGCATTATGCGTGCCTATTCACGTAGCAAAACACGGGCAGATGTTGAATGTAGTTCGTCTTTGAAATGTCGATGGCAGTCCGACTGTGGGCCGAAAGCGCACAGTTGCGGTTTCGGGGGCAAACGCGCGTTCGCATGAAAGGGCACCAAATTGCTGGTGAATGGACGTCGAATTATATCTCGCCGTTTTTGTTTCCCTCGGTAACTGCAATCGCTCGTGAGAGACATTTGCTGGAAGAATTTAATTCGTCGTTTGCACATAAAGAAAGATTTTGTGTATTTTAGGCGTATTCTTGTCAAACATTTTTGCGCAAACGTTCGATATGAATATAATAATGCATTCATTTGGCGTTTTCAAATAATTGGATCTAATTATAAGTAATAAAATAAACAATTATGATAAATTTACGTATATATTTAATAATAGTTCAATAAATTATTGTGTGTGACGAGTATATGTATATTAAAAGATATATTATATATATATAGGGTGATTCAGACTATCTGTGCCAGCTGTTTTTCTCAAAAATGTGACGTCACACAAAATTAAGGAAAAATTTTCGTGGGTACTAATGGACACTCAAATTAATCACTGATGATAGTTTGATTTTTCAATTTTTCATTAAATATGTGATTCTAATTTCTATTGACTCCTAGTATATAAATATACAAAACAAATATAAGTATTTATTTTAAAAAACGATAATGATCTTTGTAATTGGAAAAAGTCATAATAAATATTTTTTTATATGTGTTTTATTGCGAAGTTGATATTTGTGAGATATTTGTTCGGACATTTATGGATGGATACTCTATGTACATTTATGGATGGATACTCTATGTACATTAATGGAGTATAATGTAAATGTTATAATTATATTTGCTCAATTATGAATAAATTAATTTATCAATAGTCAACACGATATTTTAGTTAACGGCGATCGAATAATGACTATTTAATAACTACTATTTAAACTTCATAACATTTCAATTAACTATACACGAGCAAAAGCGGGAATCATATCTAATAGAGATTGCGAATTATTATAAATATTTGTCTTTCACATCATATGTGGATGACATTAGAATGATAGACAAAATGTCACTGGTTTTCAAAATCACCAGATTGTAAGAATTGATTTCTCAGATTATGTCATTTTATAATTAAACATCGAAAGCGAATAGGAATAGAATCTTAAAGGTATCTTGAACAATAACGATTTTTGATATTTTCTAAAATTATGTTGATTCAAAGTTATAAATTGTTTAGGGATCATGAAATTATATACGTTTTGATAAGGTTAAAATAAAGAGAATTAAAAGCCAAAGAGTAACGAACAAAAGATTAAATTGTCTTTCTTGCCATAAACTGTTAATAATATTATATACAGAAAAACAATTTTTTTCCATCATATGTGTGAGCGGCAGAATGCAAATCAAGTTGGGCAGAAAGCAAAAAAATAAATGGAGTAGCAAAGCGTACAAAGCTTAATCCATTGGGATTAATGCAACATGTAGCACGCAAAATATCGCGTATCATTTTATCTGACAGTGAGTTGCCATAAAAGCAGATTCTCTCTCCTCTGCACCTACAAAAAATGTATATTTTATATCGCGCGTTTTGATGTTAATTTTTATTTCAGATTCATGTGTTCATCATTGCATAATATCTTTATGAATAATTGTTATACGATATCAAGAAATAACTTTGAGATTAATTATCAAAATATTATAGCAGATATAATAACGAATAAGAGATTTTTAATATTAAATATAGAAATAAAATAAAATAAATTATTGTACGAAATATTTTCATACAAGTATTTGAGCGTAGCGTGCATCGCAAATAATGTACTCCATAAAATATATAAGTATTATCATTTCTGTATATTAATTAATACATAAATAATATTAATGATTAGTAACAGAAGAGAGAAAATCAACTTTTTAATGTAATAATATAATAAAACAAAACAGTAATAATAGTATTAAAGTAAAAGGTATCCATCCAGTAAAGAGTAAAAGGTTCTATGCGACCCTGCTTTTACGGCGAGCACACATGACAGTGGATTTATAAATCAGGATTGTCGTGAGCGTAGATTAGGGAGTCTTAAGAGGATTAAGAAAGACCATCCTAATCGGACTACCGTGCTCGCATGTGGGAACATCCCTTCTTCTTCGACTCAAATGGGACCCTTATCCATACTTCTAACGTGCGCGTGAAAGTGATAACAGAATTAAGGATAATGGAATTCTTCCCTCTCGTAGTACGTATCCATATACAAGAAAAATGGCATATCTGAGGAAAACATAGGAAACAATTTCCATATATGCAACAAGATTATTTACATTTTTCTGTAATAATCAATAATATAATAAAAAATATTGACTATATTCAAATATCTTCTTCGAATTGAAAATTGAGCGAGATGTGGAGATATACAAAGTTTAAGTTATGTAACAATTAGCGTAATCTGTACTCCACATTAAGATATTTCGGACGATACAACGCTAATGTTAGATTGTGGCCGAACTATGAATAGAGTAATAGGAAGTAGTATTTGCAGAATGGGCCACTCGGTCTCATGCCTCCATCGAAATATCACCTGGATGGCATCCAGAATAGTTGTGTTAGGAGTAAAATGAAAATTATTTTGATCACGATAACATATGATAATGTTTACCTCAACAAAAATTATAATGTCCATTTCTGTCAATGCAAATTAATTTTAATTTCGGTTTAAATCTATTTACTTTTTATTTTGTTTCAATTCTTAAAACTAGAAAAAAGCTAAAAAGTAAATTAAACCGAGATTACAATTAATCTATATTGATAGAAATGGATATAAGACAATCAATAAAATTTTTGCTTACATACAAATGACAAACATCCATAAAGGTTGCTGACATAAACATGTGTATTTACTGTTATCATGGCGTTGCATGAAACGTAAGTATATCAGTCAGAACGTTACACACATATGTCGTATTATACCATGCTATCCGCGTTTACTGGCTCTGCGAATGGTAGCATCTTGCTTCTATAATATTCTCTAACTCGTAGACGAGACGTGACACTTAATACGCGCAGCGTAATAGGCGCGCTTTACAGAGGCCAGCTTATCGCCCGGCGTTTCTGCATGCAAATGTCGGTAAACATGGAAGTTATTCTGGAACGCGTACCAGATTAATTTCGTAGATACTGTGCTAATGGTGGTCACGTTGTGCGCGAGCTTCACCTCGCAATCTCTTGCTATCCATTACGCTACGTCGACCATCGCGCCGCGAATCATTAACGTCGTCCATCGCGGGACACGCATCTATCCAGAGAAAGTGCCGTCTTCGATTTCGCCCTCTGACTCTCTCTCTATCTCTCAGTTAAAATAATTTTGTATACATCAATATATTTATAGAGACTGTTTGCACAGTTTTCGATATTTAAGATTTTATTAATTACTGCGTTTATTAACAATATAAATTTTCTAAACGCCATATATTATATTTCATTATTACTTTAATTACAAGAAACTTAATAGCTTATCCTTTTCTTGCTTCAATGAGCCACTCAGCGCTTATTAGCGTAACGGTTTATTTACCGGTCATCTAATTATCCGCATTGTATATTGTAACAAAAACTGCAGTTTTTTTTTCATCAACGTCAACGATCGGGCTCATATTTCTGCCTAGCGGGAAGCTCTACGAGGGCTTCCCTTTCCGGGATCGAAGTGCATGTGTACCCACCTCTTCATTCCATTCCCATAATGCAGTAGTCTTCGATGTTCAAACGAAGACTCCAGAGCTCAGATCGTAAATAAATGATTACTTCTGCCGAGCGATATATCTCGATCTCGACACGTGAAACATTTTCTCCATTAGATACACAATATTGGCTTTGTTCAATTTTCGCTCATATTGAGCACGCAATTTATTATTCTTAAAGCATACGCATTTAATATTTCAAAAAGTTTCATTCATAATATACCGATGAATATTTCAGAAAAATTACGAATGGATATACAATTAATTATGCCAACCAAAATGTTTTGATATATTATCAGTCATCAATTATCAAATTTATATTTACGCGTTTGATTGTCAATAAGATTAAGAAACGCCACCATGCGATTCATCAGAAAATTAATTATTTATATTCGCGACATTTTCTCCATCGTGCATCTGGCAGCAGCTGTTGCTGCGAGTTTCGCTATACTCTGAATAGCGACAAATGAAAATAAATCATCCGTCGCTAACGCGCTTTCTAACCACCCACTTCTTTCATTATTTCGGCTCCGTGTATCATCATCGACAAGCTGGCTCGTCGCGGTATGCAAGAGAAGTTAAACGTGGCGAGTATCTCAGTTACAAGGCACGTACGGAAGATCGTGAGCTCCCACAGCTCTCGCATCTTCTCTTTCACCATCTTCGCACGTATTCTCGTCATTGCCTATTCCTGCAGAATTCGAGAGCTGAGGCGAGCTCGAGAGTTCGGGGGATCGGAGACGACGACAGTTCACCAAGTCGACTCGGGCTAAATTGGATCAGTTCGCGTTCGATTAATGGTCGGATGGAAACTAATTCACGATGCAGCATATCGCAAGTGCTACCCTCAGGGATACAGCTAGAGGCATACAATCCAATTTTCAATCAAGATCGATTATTGTGAAATACGTTTTTACACGATGATGTATTATGAAACAGGTATAAACACAGACTATGTTATTTATAATTTAATTTATGAGAGGATACATCTTCTCCCATCAATAATAATTTTATGTTAAATATTTAAAAATATGCAAAATTTAATTTTATATTCTTGTGTAATAATTCGTATACATATACCTATGTACAATATACATATACACATATATACAACCATGGTCAAAATTATTTGCTACCCCATTATAATAAAATTTCCTCAAAAATAATATTTCAACAATAATAACAATATATTACAACGTACATAATT
>VBVR01001857.1:0-26734 GCA_011638315.1 Tetramorium parvispinum
AGATAATAGAATAGACTCTCGATATTCACAAAAAAAAAATCGAATATCGATAAATACCGGATCTCCAAAACATCGGCAGTTAATAATCGATTAATCGACAAAAAATATCAGACGCATCGATTAATTGGTCAACATCGCACATCCCTATGGGCAAGGTTGCCGGGATTCATGTCGGTATATTTCAACAGCGGGCGAACGATTTCGTAATCCCGTTTCGTCGAGCGTCATCGTACGGTGCGGTGAAGCGCGATTGATCGCGATGAGACGATTTAAGCGCGACGGATCGAATACGGTAATTATTTTTGTTGTCTATTTGTCGATGACGCGATTATCCGATCGGATCGCTATTGACTCAAATTGTTCGAAAGAATCTGAAGAACGAAAATGGCGGGTATAGAGTAACCGCGCTACTCGATCGAAGATTTGATATCTAATTTATAGCAATGTTATATGTCCTTATTAGGTGTCCGTGAATATTCGAGGCTGAAAATCGCGGGAAATTGGCGCCTGGATCGGAATACCGTTCTGCGACCATGTCAGGCGTAAGTAATTTTTAAACGATGCTAACGTACGGCGCATCTCGATAGACATAAGGCCGGCAATTCGCTCGGAAATTATTAGAAGCGTTGCGACAATCTCGTAGGCTCTGTTACTCTCGCAAATTTGATTGTATCTTATGCTGATCTCGAAATGGATAACTAGACGCCTAAGATGCATTGTTTAATGCATCTATTATCTAATTGAGAACTTCCATGTAAATCCACTTATATCGCTATCATTTTTTCTCGTTGCAAAAGGAAGATAGGTAAACTTGCAATCTTGTAGATTTAATGAGCAACGAAGAGTCTCATTCAAAAAGACTGGCAACAGCAGGCTTTAAAAATAGGAAAAAAAAGAAAATAAAAATTTAAAAAAGATAGTAAGATAAAAAAAGTAAAATATCAGAAGAGAAATACAGGAGTATAAAAAAATTCTTATGATATATCTCCGAAAAAAAGAAACCGCCAGTTCTACATGGACCAAGCTCGTGAAATTGTTGATACAAACATCAATAATTCTGATCTGGCTATTAAGTATTATTTAATTAACATTTATATTGCAATTGGTTTTCTGTATTAAATTTTCATTTGGAAGTGACATAAATAATATTACGTTTCCCACATTTTTTCCTAAAACTGTCGTCATGCAATACAAAATTTAAGTATTATTAAACAAAATATTTTTAAACTTTTACGATATAATATATTAAAATGAACGTTTTTGAATGTTTTTTATTACAAATCTAAAAGTTTCAAGAACAATCAAAAGGAATTTTTCTAGCGCAGCTTTTTATTTTTTAAAAATTTGCCAGTTTTTTCATTTATTATTAAAAAATCATTTTTCACAAAATACATTTTTTTTACTTGCATCCCTTATGCATAGAAACCCTTAATTACTTGTCAAACAATAAAGAATTTATTACAAAATGGAATATCATTATCAAATTTCATTGTCGTCGTTTAATAATTCCACACACGCGCGCGTGCACTTAACCCTGACGGAACAATTATAAACAATTAGCGCGACGAATGATGAATATAAGAAAAAAGGATAAAGAAAGACGGCCAATCGACGGGTTGCAAAAGCGCCTTATACTGAAACTCGCTGTAGAATTCGCACAAGCGGGCGGCTCGGAGGACTGTAGTTAGCGACTATTAATATCATCGATCGGGATCGATAGTTCTACCTGCGAGGCGTCATAATGATATGGTGGATGGTGCGGACCTCTCTGATACCCCGCCGATACGTCACGTACACTGGTAACGATGTACAAGTGGCGCCAATAATGCTCGCAAACATCGCGCCCCGCTGTACAATCTGTTATCGTTAACTCGCTAGCGCTCGGAACCGTCCGCTAATGCGATGCCGCTAATGATCCGGCATTAAGAAACAAAAAGACCGCGTGCTGATGTTGTTGCGGCAGGATCCTTGTAAAACCGTGCGACTCTATTCGCCGTAAACTCTCATCAAGTCTCTTTCTCTCTGCAATCCGATGGACGAATCTCCTTCTTTCTCTTTCTTTCTCTATCTACACAAAGAAAACTATTTTATAGAAATTTTGTTGAAGTCGTGAAATTTAATTGCACCAATTAAATTAATGTTTCAACTGACAAATATGATTGTTTGATTTTCAAAAAGATATACCATAAGTTTATTATGAATAAAGTATTATTTGAAAGAAAATTAAAGTCAGTCTATTATTGTATTTGTATACGTTTATAAGCTTAATGGTCCATTTCCAGTAAAAAGTTAATTGATACAAACTTAATTGAATCAGTATTTAAAGCACTATTTCAAATAATAGTTATTTTTCTAAATAATACGATTTAATGTAACGAAGCTATTAAGTTTTATTCCATGAAATAATAATTTTGTATAAAATAATGTTTTTTTAGTGCAATAAATATAAGGCAAACATATATATTAAATTTTTAAAGAACGCGTTTTCCTCTGTGGGATAAAATGACGTCAAGTCTAAATCTAAATTCGAGGTCGCAGTTTAGCTATATTTAACGATTTAAATTAAACTTTACCTTGCTTCAACTAACAATTTAAAAATTCGCCGCAAAAACAAGACTAGGATAAATTAAAAATCCATTTAAACGTAAAGTTGATCTTAGAAGCAAAAGGGAGTAAACCAATTAATTTCATTTGTCTCTTGTACTGAATTTTTTCTTCGTTCGACAAATGCAATTGCAGTTTATAATTAACGTGGATTTAACTTTAAATGTCAAAAGCATCGGAATCTAAATAGATATCTGCGTGGAGGAACCGAGTGTCCTATCGATTCGTGTCGCGCGTCTCGCGGTTTGCGCAAAATTGTACGGGGATCCCGAGAAATCTCGCGCGAGTTCTCGCGTCGTTAATACGCGATCGTTCCGCTCGATCCGCACGACCGACACGATCGTACCCCTCGTAAGGACCCTGTAATGCGAAATAATGGGTATCCACCCACTCGATGAAAATTACATGAGACGCGCGGGCCCTATCGAACGAGCCCGGCCACTATCTCCACGTGCGCGCGCGCGGGGCACCTTAGGGACACGTATGCACGGGCTGCGAAACGAAGGAGGAACGACGAAGCCCCGGAGGTGAGGACGCCGCACGTAGCGCGGCCGACGATAATTGTTTGGTAAGCGCGAACGCCGTAATTAAAATTTCAGAGAATATAGATGCGGAGATACGGCAGCAACTTCGTATCCGTTATAGCGTGCGATATGTCGCGATCCCGCAGATGTTCCATACATCGAACGATATTAATTCGCCTTTGTTGCAACATACATTGAGATAAATGCAAAATGGGATAAAGATTTAAGAAATTTAAGTTTGATTAAATAATTTTGAATAAGGAAGGAAATGAGGGGAATTAACTATGTGATTTATCTCATAGACATATTATATAATTTTATGCAAACGCAACTCATGAACATTCGTTTGTATTTTATTCAATTGCGTAATTGTGTATTATTGCTAAATTAATCCAAGTCCTCATTCATACAATTTTTTTGTTTCAATAATGCAAAATAATTCTTCGAAGTAAACAGTTAATGCTTCAGAAAGTCAATGTCGTGCTAATATCTAATAAATTGATATAATTTTTATTAAGTTTTTTTTAAAAAGTTACTTAATATTGAACTATCGAGCTTTTCGTAACTTTTTATAAACTAAAGCAAAAGAATTAGTTTTAGAAACAAAAAAAAATAGCAAGAAATTAGCAAATAATTTTCATATTTTCTTCGTCACGTTGTGATAATTTGACTCCACCACCACCATGAGTATATATAAAATACTCATGCAACGTATTTAATATGATAAAGTTTTTAAATAAAATAATTTTATTTTCAGTAAATGTATTTACAATGAAAATATCTGTTTTCATCATTAATTTACATTTATATTCACATTGGACAAACACGTCTGTATCTCTTCTTTCTTTTCTTCTACATAAGACTCGTATTTCGTATATACGTGCTGCATACGTAAATTATACACATAAATTATGTTTATATTATGTATCTGCTCGCATAATTACATAGATAGATGAAAGAGAGAAAGAAAAGAATATACATATAACTGTATGTTCTTTCCGATTTGATAAGATATACAGGTAGAACGATTTTCACAGCTTTGTTTAATACATTGCAAAACGCGCGTTTGGACAAAATCGTAAAGGTCAGGCGCATTGTACATAACGTTCTCTTGTATGCAAGTTAAAGTAACAACAATGATAGTCACGTATGGTGATAATGTGATTCAACTCATTGAGATACGTGATTTCTTAATTCATATCACGATATAATAGTAACAATTTTATTTTTTTATTAATTCTTCTTCCAAGGAGAACATTGTAGTTATATATGATATTGATAATAATTTCATAATAATATAATTAGTATTAAAATACCGATTGTTTAATGCATGATATTCTTTTCATATCTTATCTTATTGATTTCTCATTGACAACCTTTCAATTCTTTTCGTAAAAGAAATAGTGTTTAATAATTCTCACGAATTTTATAATACCTACTTATTAGAATTCAACTTTATTATTTAGAACAGTTTAAGTTTAATTGTAAGAAAATTTGATAATTATTTTAATTTGTAACACTAATTGGAATTTAATTATTGTATATTGAATTTAACAATATCCATTTCCGTTAATTTAACTCTTTATAATAAAAATATTCAATAAATTTTATAAAATATCAAAATTTTATTTTCATTATCGAAAAGTTCCGTTTTGAATCCACTTTAATTACCTTAAATACTTTTTGTATGTATGGAGATCATTGAATTCTTTAAAACTTTCTATATTTTATAATATAATCTCTATTTTTTAAAAAGAATGAATTTAGAAGATTTTAAGGACAGGACGAGTTAATCTTTTAAATCAAATCATGAATTTCACAAATAGAACATTTCTTTCTTATTATCCATTACTCTTTAATGAAAATATCAAATTATTTATTTAACAAGATCATATTTTAATACTTAATTTTTATTGATATCTTCCTAATTAATAGTTTTGATAATTGACATAAAAATAATATTTTAAACCAATTCAAAATTATTTATAATTTGTAATTAAATGATTGTATATTTTTACAGTAACGTTTCTATTTTTCTGCAGATATAGAATTTGTTATTTGATTATTTTTAAAAATTATATTTATCTGTCAAACTTGTTTAAATATAAATTTAATCGCGATATTATATTTTTGTTACAGATCTCGCAGATGCGGGATTCCTGAATCAGCCGGTATCGGTAAGTAAAACATAGAGTAAAGGTGACGGGTTTTCCCCTATGATATCGTTGTCTTTGAAATCAGTGCGATTCATTTTGCTTGTAAATGTTTGCAAATGTTGATCAGAAAAGGCATATATGGACATATATGATGAAATAGCATCGATCTCTTTATTTCTTACTTCATTTTAATGATGTTGTACGATATATCTTTATTAAGCAGAATTTATTAAGTACAATTAGTGAAATATAAATTAATAAAATCAGAAGCTTTTATAATATTTATAAATATAAATTAAAACAATTTTTTAACCAATTAAATAAATTCATATAATGTCATGAGGTTCATACAATGTGAAAAGAATATTATGATATATTTCATAATTTTTATAATTCTGCCTATATTTTAATACATATTTTAATATTGAATAACACATTATACATAAAAATTATTTTTGTTTTATTATAAAAAAAAATTGAAAAAAGAAATTAAAATTTGTATATCTTGATAATATAGTTGAGAATTAATTTCTTATGCAATATAATTGGTGTATTGTAAACATATTTCATTATATTAGTGATTCATATCATTTATGTGTTCTTAATGTTTCCATTTTTAGTATAGATATATTTTTTAACGTAGAAAATTTAGTACAGATATCTGAACATTTTAAATCATAAAAACAAAAGACTCGAGATTATTTTACGCTTTTCAATACATTTCACAATTGTTTACCTGTTCAGTTTTTCATTTTCCATATAATAATAATCTGTATCGACGAGAAAAAATATAATGAATTTCACTGAATTAAAATCACGGAAATTAGTGTCGCTTGTGAGATTATTTTGAACAAATTAATATCAAGATTAATGCTTTTTAGTTCCCTACTCTTCGTTCACATATTCATTCTTTCTACAATTATTTTGAAATTCGAAATCTTTATTTAATTATTCTATTTAAGTAATTAATAATATTCATGTGAATTGATTTTGTTGTCATTATTATTTTTAGTTTCTGATTTATTATTCTATTCGCATTTTATCAAATAGATAACAATAATTTTATTGAATTCGCAAATTATAAAACTCTCGCGAAAATATATTTTACGTTTGTTTTATTTATAAACTATATTGCAACTAAGTACTGTTACAATTTTTAAATTTCGATTTTTTGATACGATTTTGATGTTACGATTGCCATCAAATAATACTCGCAAAGGAATTGTATATATATAAAATTTTGTTTCGCAAGGATATTGCGAAGCGAAGCAATTTTCCCTGGAATATTGGGATAACAGTTTTCGCAGAGATATTGCGAAGTGAAGTGATTGTCGCAAAAATGTTGCGTGAATGTAAATTGAACGCAACGTGAATGTAAATTGAATTTATATTGTATAAAAAATATTAAAAGTATTTTCGTTTCGCGATATATGTTTTTTTAAGAATGAATTTATAAATATTCCACAATAGATTATTATTAAATATAAATTCACATATTTTATATATACCTCTCAGTATCTGCACATTTTTTTAATTAAATTCGCAAATTTAATCGTGGATTTTTTATCGCAAATACATGAAATGCATAAAATATTATAAAGTGCATATGTAAACTCTTATTGAAGGCTGCAATTTAATTATAAAATTATTAAATTCATTAAAATTGATATTCCAAAAATTTCGCATCGTGAGTATATTATTTGAAGTGAGGTATAATTGAAGTAGATCGACTTCGAAGAAGAAGCACTTTTAGCAAATATTATAGATATCGCAGTAGAAGATGCATCGATGGACATCAAGGGATATTACAAAATAGTGAATTCTAAATTATATTATTAATCTGTTTTGTTTAATTTTATTTTCCTTCCACTTGGCTACATTTATCATTAATTGTATTATTTCTCACTTTTAATCAAACATTACTAAATTAAAGATAATCAGGACTTGTGACCCAAAAATTTAATTATTTTTATTATCTTTTTTCTCATGATAAAAATTTTATAATCTTATATGTTATATTAAAATTATGTTCAATTTTACACAAATATTAAAATGTGTAATAGTACGTAATAATACTTACATATATAAAATATGTATATAAAATAGATGAAAAAAAAATGTAGCAAGGAAGGTTTATACTGTATACGTAACAATTGTAATGTTGATAATAATCGCACTGGTTTCAAAATGCTAAAATGCTAATAAGGACAATTATATTGTTAAATTAATAATTCTATTTTTCGTCGCGAAAATTTCTTTTCTTTAGTGTAGAATAAGTTTTCACATACTTGCATTTACATTTATTATATAATAAATGTCTGTATACATATGTATATGTACGTTTATAACGTATATTTATTTTAACCTTTACGAGTTTAATATCTTTAATATTTTTACATATTTATATTCACTAGTTTGTCTTTCACGTTTATTTTTTATGCAATTTTTGCAATTTATTTAAACAATATCCATTATATCTGTATAAACATTTATATATATATATAAACAACCAAAATTACTTAACTGCACATCTCGTTGCGTCGAAACATAGTCACTATAATAGTAAAAAATGTAAGTCGGAAGGAAAGGAAACCGCACCAGGTGCTTGCGCCTCGTGTGTATGTGTGTATCGTAAACATCAGTTCCCCATGTCCCATCTGACCATTTAAATTAGTCAAGAGTAACCTCCTTTCAAAAATTAATTGACGTATCGATTGGGCTGCCGTGCATACACATTACATTGATATCGGTGGTGCCAGGGCTTCAGTTTACATTACCTACCGCATGAATAAAGATCGAATAATGACATCGCGTTTCTAGCTTAAGCACGATAAAGTGCAAAGTACATGAAAAATGGAAAATCACTCTCTATTCACAATTATCATGTCAATAAAAAAAAGATAAGGATTATTGCCTATTATAATATTATATCTCTGCTGCAATTTCTACTGACATTAATAGTAAAAGGTCGCAAACATTTTTGCAAACTGCAAACGGCAGGTTGTAACTATTGCTATACGTTTATTATTATTCTATACTTAGTTCAGTTTTAATCACAACATAAGTTTATAAGTACAATAATATCTGAAATTAAATATCACAAAAGATTTTACCTGGGAAAGAAGAGTATTCGAAAGGAGTTTTATGCGAGTAAAACTTTTTCATTTGCCAACGCGACGTCTTTTCGCGACAGGCGCGCGACTCTCCAGTTGTTCTCGTTGCATTCTTCATATTCGTCTGGACGGAGGACGCAAAAATGTCGGTCGCGCGACGCGCGATTGGGACGCGCCGGATAATATAATAACGAACAAGGGAGACACGCGGATATAAAAATAAATGGCCGTGGAGAGCGCGGCAACCCGACGCGCCACACGCAGAGACCGCGCGCGAGACGTGTTTATAGTAATGAGCCTTGTCGTTATTTGTCCAGCGAAGGGGATTTATCGAGATACCTCGTGAGATCTTGTTGCTCGATCTTCCTCCCTCGATGTCCGCTTATTTTCTCCGCCGTTCTTCGCTCGTCCTCCTTGTCCCCGCTAGGTTGTTAACCCTCCCGTTTGTATGGAAAGAAAGCGAAGGGATTGATTTTATTGGTGACGAAAGAGAGAAATATTTATACGATTCGCTTGTACAGCCTCGTTGTGAACTCTAATGATTGAGTTTTCGATCATTTTGACGCTAATCTTTAGCCATATCCAAGGACTAGATAATCTTCTATGTGTTAATTAAGAAAGATTAAGAGACGGTGCATATATGCCAAGTCAATAAAAATCCGTAATTTGGAATGTATGACAGAAATTAATGCAAAAATGAAGAAAGAAATTGATTTTTCATTTATATTAGCAATTATAATATTTTAATTATCCGTGATTTATACTGGAAATGAAAGCAAAATATAATCTTATCGCGTAATAACTGTAATTATACGCGCGCGATTTAATTTCTTGATGTTTTTGCAATAAATGCGAAAGCTTAAACTGAGCTTGAACATGTAAATTATTTATCACACAGCGCTTCGCGCAAATTGTACTGTATTTGTAAACCCGGTCGTTTATGACACTCTCCGCTATTTATTGACTTTTCTCTTATTTATGCGGTAAAAATAAATTAATATAATTTTATAAAACGATTACTTTTAATGGTTATTTGTGCAAAATAGAATGTTACGAATGTTATTCGCCGATTTGCGTGTATCGACTGAAAATATAAAATCGCGGGAACTCAACAAATTTAAACACAAAATCACACGGCCGCGTGCATCAAAGAACGAGATGCGCTCGCCTGATACGAGATCGCCGTTGCAATGAATTTCGCACACGATACACTTGTGTCTACCTCAACCCTCGGGAAAAAAACCGGCCCAGCGCGACGTAAGAAATTATCGGCAGTTTAAGAGATGATTTTGTGAGCGTTCCTTCGGTCTCGGCATGCCTGCATTTTTGGGACGCTGGTTATTATGGCTATCTCGCGCGCGAATCACTGTAATATGCCCATAATATGTGACATATCGGTGAATCGAGTTTCCCCGGGTATGAAGTCATTAATCTGTCTAATGTACGTCGGTACGAAGATTAATTCGAAAATAATAGAAAGCGGACTTTCAGAAAATTTTTTATCTATCTAAATATTAGAATTTAATCGAAACGGTACACAAAAGATCTAATATTAATAATTTCATTGTTAATTATAAACTTTACATATTTCTAAAAATAAAGGTCTACTTATTTAGATTACTAGAGATCTCAAGATTTGCGCAAAATATATAATATTATAAGTTTATTATCTTTATCTTATCTATTTTATAGAAAAACTATTAGCAAAAATAAATGGTGTCCAAGTGAAAGTAAATAAAATAGGCCGTACGCATAACTAGATTTATTATATAAAGCTGTATTTTTATTTCCTTATTATTTATTGTATTTTAATTCTTCGAAAATTATTTGATAGATTAATTAATTTTTCTACTTGATTTATATTTGATTTGAAAATAATCAGAAACCGATGCCGAATGTGTATTACTTATTGGGCGCGCTGCTAATGATCCTTGACAGTTTTCCGTCTGGCAACCGCCATCGTGGCTGGCAACCGCAAAGTTTCAATAAGGAGGCGAACCGACCGACCGGTGCGGGTCGCCGTGCATGCACGGGATATCGCGCCTTATTCGCGAACAAGGTGCACGTCAACGTGACTAAAGAGGCCTCGTTACCATAATCGTCCAGGCACGAGGTGTATTCTTAAATCTGGCAAGCCAACACCTAAACATGGTCATCATCGCTTCGCGGTATAATAAGATCACATCGCGTCGGGCCCTAAACAGGCCTCGTGACCCTTGCGATTCGCGATACGCGTCAGGTCGATTCAGAATGACTTTTACTTTGTTTTTCTAGACGAAGATGTAAATTTAATTGTTAATGATATTAATATTAAACTTGCGCATTCGAAATTGTTTTAAATCTGTAGTTTAATGTTGTTTATAACTTTAATCTATTTAATCTTTCATTAATTTGAATTAGAATTGAACCAACTTTTAATATGTACGAGACTAGATATATAAATACTATTAAATATAGAATGTAAAATTATACAAAAAAGAATTAATATATTTACACATAAAAAGACTTTTTAAAATCTATAAATATATTTTAAAAATATATTAAAATAAAAAATCTAAATATATTTTAAAAATAGCCACACTTGAAAATATGCGAATATGAAAACCTCGAGTTTATGTGAATTTCCTTGCGCTTCTGAAATTTGACTTCTCGACGGTAAAGGAGATGTAGGTAGTTTCAACTGAATCGGCCTAACGCTATTTAAGAGCAACAAGATGGACGAGCAAGATGATTACTAGCGATTTAAAGATGATCCGGCGATCGAGGGACGCCTACTTGGATACCTGCAGTTTGCTGCGCGCTTATTAAGGTTATCCTTCCATGGGATCACTGTAATACGCTCATAATGTGTGACAATTCGGATGATTTGCATCCCTGGATGCGGAAGACATAAAGCCATCAAGCGGGCTGTGCAATCTTGCCGCATCGAGGGTACATTGTTCTATTTAGCGTCTTTGCGGAAAGTGCACGGCACACGTGTGCTGCCTGGATCGAGTTACTTGCGGGTATTCCCCTTCTTTTTCCCCCGACTCGCGCGCATACGAGTTTCTTTTTTAATTTCATACGTCCACTCGTGGAGGGAAAAAAATTGATTCGCGAACGGGTAGACGGAAGACCCGAGGGGCACACTATTGGCTTCGCGAAAACGATGGGGCTCGTACAATAATGATCAGACACGAAACGCCCGGAGTTACGTGAGTAATTGTAAATTACCTATTCCCCATTCTCTCTCGGAGTAAATAATTTGTTGCGTGCGCGAAAGTAGTGTTCCGCAGAAGTAATAATGCATTTCATGTGCAAAAAATTAAAAAGGGAGGAAACGATACCCAAATGTTTAGTTTAGAAAAAATATATATAGTCTATTTAACGATTTAAAATTCTTTATATTATTGTAATATATGAAATTCAAATTATAAATCTAACGAACGTATCCCCATTAATAGTAAATTATTGTTAATTATTAATTAAAATCAGAAACTTAATAAGCATTTCGAATTTTCTTTCCGTCTACATTAGCAATTTTTATTTGTTAATGTATTAAAAGAGAGAGAGTTGATATCTTCCGAATAGAAATAAGCCAAAATAAAGTCAGTCACCAAGAATCTTATCAACCATTGCCAATTATTTATTATATATTCTAGTTTATTTTCCAATTGAGATGCTCCTATTATCTTCTAATGTCAAAGTTGTACGCGTCAGTCGGAATGCAATGTTTCAAGGAACATTTCCATTAATATGATATTTTTAATTGTTCCATTGAATATTTTGCGAGAATATCATTTGTTAAGCAGAAAAGTTGGCATCGTGGGATTTCTCACGAATTGTCGAGGCATAACTGGTCATCGTGTTGGCCGGGGGGGCGTTCGAAGTTGCAGGTACGCGCAGACGCGTTAATGGCAGCGAGAAGGAAAGAAAGAGAAACTTCGATGTCATTTCTTGTTTGCGATGTGTTGTTGTCGGCGTGAGATATATCGGGCCTAATGACAGGCCGCTCCGCACCGCCATGCGGTATCCCCACGCCCCACTCGAGCGTTCGCTTTTTTTTTATTTCCCAGCTGCGAAATTTTCCTTTTCGATACATGCCACGAATTTCAAATTACTATTTTGTTCGTGAAAGAAAGCAATATATGATTGTTTCAATGTTATCTTATGTAGCACTATATAAATTCAGATATTAAATGCATAAAAACTATAAGAATTATATTTAGAAAAAGAAAGCACAAATAAGAATCCATTTTTATGCCTTATATCTGAATTTGATACAAAAACCAATGTCTCGGTTTTATTAAATTTTGATTTAGGAAACGCTATTTTTGAAATTTGACCAAAATGCCAAGTAGAAAAGATTCTTGTATTGGCGTGTTGAATCACACGTCTCTTTCAGTTTGACCACGTAGATCCGAGACACCCTGTAGTGTAGAAAAAAATATAAATGTAGAAAAGAGAGCCGTTTATAACAAAGTAACGCACATGATACTTATGGCGGCAGCGGACATAAATTAAGGGTACTTTCTGTTCATGTCGACGCACCTCCGGCGTGCTAAACAGCGCTCGTTTATATTCGCTGTCGCTGCTTCGAAGAGTCAACTTTAAATGGATGTTCTTGTAATGAACGAGGATCGATTGGATTGCATTCAGGGGCGGACCGATTTGTTTGGCGCCTCGGATGAGATATTAAACATGAGAGACACAAGGAATATACATATGAATAAATTATTTTTATTTATCAAATAAAATCAGACTTAACGCAACATGAAAAAAAAACATCGATGGACACAGTGCCTGCGTGAAGAAAAAGTGTACAATCTCATTGGGCGTTTAAAGAAACACATTAATGTATAGCGTTACACATTAATAAATATTTAATCGAGCGCGATGCTATATACCATAATAACGTATATCGGCAGCGGGGAAAAAAATACATACGACATTTAATGGGAGGGATAAGCTGGTATAAATGTTAAGTAAAGTATCACGTTGGAAGAGGTAAGTGGCAAGAGAGACAGCCGAGGAGAACGAGCGAGGGGCGCGTCTCTCAAGCCTCGGGGCCCGTCATAAACAATAGCGGAGGAGTAATTGATTCTCTAATAACTTAACGCGCGCCAGCACGAGTCGGCCACTAACAGCCTTAGGTAGGCATAATGTATTATGGCCGGCAACAACTCGACTGCCACGCCGGGAGAGAGTGGAGAAGGCTTGGACGAGAAACACCACGGGATCCGCTGCGAGCGTGGGGCCCCGGACTCAGAGATTTAAGGCCGCGCGCCGATAATAAAGCAGCCACCCTCGGAAAATGCCGTCGCCCTCGCGCAACGAGGAAACCTACCGCCTCCTCCAGCTCGACGAGATGTACGGTCGCCCGGTTCCATTTCCTCGATCGATCAGGCGATCGCGCAGCACCGATCTCTCATTTTCATGCGCTTTTTGAATCATGCCAAATGCCAAGAGGCCAAGAGAAAAAAAAACACACAAACATTAAAAATATTTAAAATATAGACGGTTTATTATTAATGGAATTAACATTTAACTCCGGGATTGGTGTTACAGTATCCATTCCCACACAGCTGATGGTAAATTAAATTGAAGTAAGTTGCGGAAAAATTTTATATAAAATTTGTCTCTTTAACTCTAAAGGGAAACAATAAGCTCTACCGTTACTACTATTAATACATATATAATTTAGTGATAAATTAATGTAAAATAGTTAACGATAATTTTAATATGTAAGAGTTGAGTCTTCCTTTTTTTCAACGTTGACATCTCATGTTCCCAGATTCCGTCTCTTCCTAACGTTATCTCTGACGTGTCTGAGCGAGTGCAATCCTCAAGCGATTCCGTACCGCGACACGATCGCACGCCGTTGCAATTCCGTTCAAACGCGAAGACCACGGCTGCGATGGGTGGTCGATCGCGCATGAATGTTTCATGGCTCCTAACTATCCACGAAACATGATCGATGGCCGGTTAGCACTCCGCTCTCGCCGACCCTCGTGAGCGCATCCGCCACAAACGAACTCACACACGCGTTCACGAGCGCAAACGCGTGCGGGTGTGCGTTGCGCCCGCACCAACCGGCGTAGTTCATAAATACGCTGCCATTTGGCAGTAAATCTTGGTAGCCACCGGAGAGAGTCTCTTTCTCTCTTTTTCTCTCTCTCTCTCTCTCTCCCTCCCGTCTTCGTTCTTCATGGCGTTCCTCGTTGTTAATTACCGTGTTTTAACACCTAGGCCCCACACCAGCCGCCCCGAGCTCGTCGTCTCTCCTTTCCCTTTGCTCCCGGTTATTCCCGCAAAACTCTCCCTTCCCCCTCGCTCCCTACCCGTCAGGGCCGTCTACAAATTCGGTCCACATTCGCTAAATTCCTACTGTACGCACGGAAGCTTTTAGTTTGGAATTTTACATAAAATTTCTCAATACATTTGATTCGCTATATGCAGAATGTAATTAATGTTCTTGCGCTCTGGAAAAATTTGATTTAAATATCGCAAGTAGCGATCATTTATAGAATATCTTAATATCATAAACGAAATATACGTAGAATATTTAACGTGTGAAAAATAATCTAATTAAAGATACACTAACATTCGGTATAGTATTTATTGAAACATACAAAGAAAACTTGTAACTCTTTCTTTCACATCAGATATTGCGGGTAAAAAAAAAAGTTGGACGAAAATGAAAGATAGAAACGGATCGAATTGAAAGGGAGAGGGAAACAGAAATTCTTTTAATTATTCTGAGGATAGTGATTAAACTTAGTCGTAACTCGTCTGACGTTTTCAGTAATCGATACTCTCTTGTTAGAAGTATCCAACTTTTGCTATTCGGCATTAACAGTCATTGTACTTATGTGCAATGTATGAGAATTTATGCATGACTATCTAATTACTGTCTCTTTTTACCTCATTTTCTTATGTCGTCTAATCAAACTGCAGATTTTCGATATCCTGCCTTCTTATCGACAAAGTTATCTATTGAAATTTATAAATAATATATTTTTCTCATTAAAATCTCTTTATTCAGCATCTCTTATATAATTTATTTTAATTAAACTTAAACACATGAAGCTATCTAGTTACAGTGACATGTCGAGCTCGTTTTAACAGTATCTATATCCATTTATTTGGGTGCATTAACAAAATGATACGGCAAATAGTTATACAATAGTATTTTAAAATAAAAAAAAATTCTTTTTCCTTTTTTTCATTATCCGCTGACTATTGAAGAAATGATTATTAAAAATGGAAAAGAGATCAAAAGAATTGTGGAATTACGTATTATTTAAATGAAATAGAAGCAACATATCAGACGAACAAATTCTCGCGAATACAATTGTCGTGCACATAATATAGCTTTTCAAAATGTACCATTTATACATATACCGATAGCATAGCAATATCGTGTCGCATATTACACATTTAATTGTTTCGCGTATTCATTAACGGCTCTTTGTCACTAAATATTACATCTACGTATTGGCTATGAGCGTCACATTGATCTCTGTGCGATCGATCGATGTGCAAAGAAGAGCGCTCAACGGCCCTGCGCGGATGAAATCTCTCATCGCAGAAGCGACCGCGCCCAATGGCAGCTCGAGTTTCAATATTTTTTTTTTCTCTCCTTGAAGCTTACCAACTTACTGGACCACTGTTAACTATACGTTATTACAATCAGTTTATCATAAATTCCTACATATTTTTATGACAATTGTATCTCGAGATGTTTTGAGATTTTGTTAATTATGTATTATTGTAGATACATACATACCGCTGATCGATTATCTGCAAGCAATTGCCCTGCATATATTCAATAATTGGTATGTTTTGTTTTCCATCGAGAATAAAAAAATAAAATAACGTATACACATACATACATACAATATTTGCAGATTTATATCTGTGAATATATTCACGAATAATTTGCCCGATTTCTTTGTTTTTGAAACATATCGACAGTGAAAACAAGACAATATCAATAATAATAATTAAAAAAGATCTATTTATTGCGATATTTACATCTTCCATGTTATACAGGAATAACTGTCTAATTTTTTTCAACGCTCCTACATTTACTAATATATTTTTTTAACAGTAAAAATATATAAAAATTCAAATTCCTGCAGTATCCTACGTTCAACATTGTGAAATACGAAACTGGTTGGCCTGGAAAAAATAACCATGAAATATTGTCGGCCAACTGTACCCGCAATGTTCTCCAACTATTCACAATCAAAACTGTTTGCAAACGATGTTTATAAAAAAGAAAGAAAGAGTTAGAGTCACATATTTGTTTTTATATTAGAGATACAGGGACGAAAATGTAAAAGATTATGTTTTGCCTCTCTACGTTGTTATAATTATTCGACATAATAATTATTATTATTCGACATAATATTATAATTATTCGACTTTGAATTCTCCTAATTTAAATTTTTAATAGCAAATAATACGAAAGAAGAATTGAAATCGATACATGCAGTATGTAGTATGCAAGAAAAATATTCAAGAAAAATAATTCACTGACTCAATTAGACAAAAGTTAGGTACAATGAGAACTATTTATATATAAATATGACTAAATTATTTAATAAAACAAAAGTTACGAAATAAAGATAGGCGAAATTAAATCAGTAATAGCAAATATAGTAGATATTACAAGGGACACCTATCAATTCAGCGTATACTTTGATAATAGAAACTCTCTGGATCGCGTGGACTCGCGGATTTTTGCGAATACTTGCGAAATTTATGGCGCAGAATATTTCAGTCCGCGCAACACAATCCTTGGCAGGGTTTCGAATATATTAGGAGTCGCACGTTGGGTGCATGCGCCACGTTCGCCATGCCGCCGCTACACTCGACAGATAATAACCGAGTGTCTCGTATCTCTCTAATTGCAAACGAAGGGCGTAGTGCTGGGGAAACCTCCCTCTTTGCGGTTCCGTCTCGCGCCGGATAAGCGATAAGCATCGAACGAAGGTGCAAGATGTTAAGTCCGGCGGCCACCATAGTTCATTTTCGTCCGATCTACATTGTAACCTGTAATATTCATTTAACTTTACTCTACTTCAATGCAAGCAGAATATCCGTCAAGATGTCGACACGCATTGACAATTTTTTTAAACAAAAATTAATTATCCATTAATGTCGTGGAGCAAAAAAGTAAAAGTAGGAAAAGCTTATCTTTCAATGACAAATAAAAAAATTAAATATAAATAATGTAATAGCTTTGATATTAAATATTCCTCTTAATTAAACTAATGACAGTTCATAAATTGACATTCATCTAAAAAAAGTTTATCCATTATCACATTTGTTGAAAATCATATTCAATTATTTCTTTTTTTAAATAAAATTAATAAATATGTTTAATAGTTAAAAGGTATAGCTATGTTAATTAAAGTAGCTTTAAATTAAACAAAAATAAGAGCTCATTAAACAGCTTATTATTTTGTAAATCATAGGTAAATCACATACTGTGTACACTAAGCAATATATGAGCGAGGTATCATCCTTCAATACGATTTTAAATTCAATAAGATTTAATAAGTCGCGTGAAAAAAGCGGATCTCACGCGATTTACCGATCGTCGTCAACTCCGTATATTTCGAGAAGCCCCGTGAATTTCCGGTCGTATCTCGATGTAATATCTTTCCCTCTGTCTCTTTCTCTTTGTCTTCGCCTCCCATTTCCTCCGTAGTTCGCAAAGGAGCACGAGAGTGTCGAGAGAAACAGAAAAGAAACACACGCTACACCCTATAAATACGAACGGGTAATTGATTCAGTAATAACTAACTCAAGCGAGTCCTTCCTCCTCCCTTCCCCATCGTCGACCTTTCTCACCCTCCTCCACCTCCGCGCATAAATATGTATGCAGGCAATAATATAAGCAAGCGCGTTGTTGGTGTTTCAGAAGAGACGCCTTCTAGAACCTCGAGGTGTATAGTATACATCGTATTTTTTTTTTCCTCGCGCATTACGACGCCGGCGCCGTACGTTCTCATGTGAAATCTGATGTATATTTACTTAATCCATTACTTTATTTATGCGAAATCATCGATAAGCCTTTGTAACGACTCTTTCCTCTAGCTTTTATGTTTTTGTGAAACAAATATTCCTTCTAATCGACATGCGCGACAATGACAGTTCATAATTTGTGGCATTTATTAAAAAAAAAATCTTCACTTTCATATTTATTAAGAATCATACTCAATTATTTCTTTTTTCTAAGCTAAGCTCTCCTCAACTATAATCTGATCACGGAACTTGAATAGTTTCGCAAAATCTTTCAATAAAAAACGATTACTTTCTCTTACTAATTGATCTTCAAAATAATCACCTTCGACTCGTTTCGCGATATCTGAGGTAAAAATTTCGAAATCGTAGTTTCATGGCAGACAGTTAGTGACACTAAAATAATTAAGCTAGCATACTGTGAAAACGGGTGAGGGTTAAGCGCGCGACCCAGATCCATCGCGAACCTGTCGCGTATCCGTTCACGCCGTGACCATCGTACGTGAGGACGTGCGACGTTGTTAATGCGTGCACGGAAGTTTTCCGTAACTGATACCTGGGCACTGTTATCCAATTACCAGCGCTCCGCGCTGGTACCGCGACGCAGGGTACCATGAACGTCTCGGTCGTCCCGCTCGAATGTGCAATTTCGAGACACTTCCACTTCCGCCGTTTCTGTCCCCGATATCCATCGTCTGAGATCGATTTCTACGCTCCATTCTCTGGGAATTTCTCTTTCGATCTCGTCCTTCGATCGTGAATCGCGTAAAATGTCAAGTTGTTATTGTAAAACTTTTTATTTGTCCCATCAAACAATCATAGCAATATCAGTAAAATAATCATTCGGAAATGATCAAAATTTATTACATGACTTCACGTTCGTATTAAAATATTTAAAGAGAAAAAGCAAAAGTTTTTTTACAGAAAAATTAAACATAATGCCTTCTAAAGATTTGTTGATAATTAAAAGTACATATAATTGCGAAAAGGACAAAATGTTAACAAGATGTTAATGTTTGTGTTCTACGAAAATTTTTAATTATCTTACTAACTTTATAATATACTAATACAATTTAAATACAATCTGATACGTTTGTAAGTAGAAAGTTTCATTTTAATTTTATTTTCGTATCTAACGAGAACATTTAATAGTTACTTAACAACAAAGATAATAAATATAGATATTGGAAAGAGCTATTAATTTATACTGCTTTAAATAAGAAAAAAATAGTAAACGATTCAATTGCATTGAATTAATGGCCCTCAACGGGATGACCAGCAATAACAGCAGAACAACGGGCCAACAGGGGCTAAAGAAGGGCCACACCTTCTTCTCGCGCCCCGAGTAAGTAGGTAGCCAGCTATTTACGACTATTGCCTCCTGCCTGCCTCGTTTCATTACCGATGCATTGCCGGATGCCAACGCGTCCCCGACGAAAGTCACGCGACCATAATGCGCCGACTCGTAAACGTACGCTGCGTCGCCACCCGGGAAATTGGATTTTAGATTACAAATTGTTCTGCGGGAAGCTCTTACGATCCTATCTCGTGAATTCCTCGTAACTAGCGTGGCTCAATTATTCAATTTTACTAAAATATATTGAAAGATATTCAAATATGCAAAATATTCGTAGCAATTAGGATTTAATGCTTAATTGAAAGAACAAACTTATTTCCTATTTATTAATTAACTGTATTTAAAATGCATTTAAAGTGTCCATATCATATTATAAACATTTATTAAAGAATCTATTAAATATCGAAAAATGTACTAATATGCTCGCAAACTATTTCTTAATTCTTGACATAATGATTGTGATTAAAATTCGTTTGTCAGGCATAGACTTTTCCTTTATCAGTCAAAACACAAGCGTATGATATTCCCCACAGAATAAATATTTTCATTTCTCTCAATTTATAGGTGTAATGACCAATTCTATTATTAATTGAATCTTCATTCGTAATTTTCTGTATTGCAATATAGCAATAGCTAAAATTAATATCTCTTAAAATGTGAAGATTTTATTTTCTTGTATGTAGCCAACAATGTAGTAAAACAATTACAGAAAATAATTTCATCTTTCTCAAAGTCGTTGTGGACGTTTATATACGGTTTATATATGGTTTATATTACGTACACTTAATGTAACATACATGCTTGAGTCCTCTCGTTTAATTTTGTAACTAGAACCCAAGGTTTCTTTACTCTGATTGCTATGTTTCAACGCGAGACGTATACAAGACAGACGGAGAGTATCCTCCCATATTTGTACCATGGAAGAAGGCTTAACGGGGAAGTTGTGGGACGGCGTAAAAGGAAATTCGCGGCACGTGATCGACGCGAGAAGCACGTGTCGGCGGCCCATCATGGGCGATTTCGGTTTTAGATACCACCGATACGTCTCCCAGCTGAATAAAAGGGTACCGGCGGAGAGGAGAAAGCCACGCGGTAGGGGCACGCGCTCAATCCGCTCGTCTTAATGACCCCATCATTATTGTGTCTCGACAAATTAGTCTTGTTATTCCGGTACCGAGTGCATAATCCTCTCGCAGAAGTACCTTTCAATCTCACCCGTCATTTTCACGTTAGCATTAATATTCCCAGGTAGCACATGATGGTTTATATACGTTTTACATTTTAGATATGTTTAGAAATTTATTTAAAAAAATCAACATATGCTCCTAGGGTTAGGTAGGTTAGATTTAGGTTGGGTTAGATATCTCCAGCTGAAAGTGATCGAAAAAAAATTTTCAAAAATTCTGTAAACTTACCTGGTTTCATGTAATATTTTTTTATTGCACTTTAAAAGTGTCAATGAATCTAACAAGTTTCACAAATCGTTCGTTAAAAGATTTATCTCCTTGTGTTCATCTTATTGTGTAGAATAATTTATTTTATTACTACATCTCTTTCTGAATTTTTATCTTTATTCACGATAAAAGGGAATCATAATATTTGCTGTAACGAACCAAGCGAGGAGGATTATAGATGGTGAGAAAGTTACCTCTCTCTCGTACGAGATATTTTCTGCCATGATCTCGTTACGCGACACCCTCGCCTATTTACCACCCTTCTACAACCTCCAGCACGGCGTGATCTATGGAAATACGGTGCACGCGTATCGTCCGTACATGCACGTGGATCAACACGTGGCCAGAGGCGACGGGCCGATAATAGGTTTGGAGAAAGCTTGTCGATCATGATCGCCTCTGTTCATCGATGCGCGACTGTCTGATAGATAGTGACTGCTAGTTAATCTATATAATCTCGTATCAAAATTTCTGAAAAAGAAATAGAGAAAAATAAATGCGCCTTTTTATTAAAAAAAATTAATAATATCTAATTTACATTTAAATAAATGTATACAATTTTGTATACATTTATTTAAATGTATTTATTTGTATTTATATTTTATACATATTTCGCAAAAGTATTTTCAGACGGTTCTATTTAATTTCCAAGTGTATCACCACTCGAATACGTCTAAGTAACTGTATACGCCACTCTGTTATCATATCATTACAACGCGTTTATCGTAATATTTCAGGAAATTTAAAAGTAATTTTAATTAATCGTGTACATACATCCTACATTTTTATCTCATAGCAATTTTAATATCACTGTCACGTAAAACTACATGAAAGTACGTGCACCCGTTCTAACGAAAGATTGAATTTACCTATCGGCACCGACGAGATAATGCATCTACCAGGGCGCAAGGAATTTAACGGGAACGAAGATCGTAATTCGCGAGGAGTGCACAGCGTCGCGTCTGCACATCGCACGTGACAGACGCGCGAAAAGCGCTCAAACGCAACGCGACGCGGCTCATCTCGCGGACATAATTGAGTCCTCCTCCGTCTCACGGCTCACACCCAGGCTACACGCTCCTCACAGCTACGCCGTGAGAGGTGCGACGGAGAAAAAGGAGATTTGTCTCTGCGAGCACTCCGGTGGATTCGCGGATGAGTCCACGGGAGGGCGAGCCGGTTAGCGGACGAGATGGTAGAAAGAGAGAGAGACGGGGGGACGGGTAAAGGGGCTCTCACGTTACCGACGCTGCGGCTGGGTGTCGGGTTACCTCCGACCTCATCTTCCTCGGTGCCTCCGCGAGTTTGCCACCATCGACATCGCCCGTCCGTTCGTCCATCCGCCCGTTCGTGTGTCCCCATGTCTACCCTTCTCGATGCTCTCGATACCGATTTCTGACATCTTCCGCTTTTTGCCCGGTGAGTGCGGATCTGTGTGAAAACTGATGAAACTTAAGTTTCAGGCTTCCGCTAATTCGGCGCAGGTGATCTGCGGAATAATCTCATTTCGGAGATATCGCTAGAAGAATCGAAACATCCTTCGAAAAACTCCTCAATTAGTTCGAGTCAGCATGCGCTAAAGATTTCCAAAGACGCTTAGCTTCAGGCTTTGAAAGACTACCTGCCTATTTTCGATTATATAATCATAAAGAAAGGAGATTTCGAAAGATCGAGACAATCAAAAGCATGAGTTTAAAGTATTCTAAACGACCTCTGATCATTCTAAGATTTGCTTCGTACCCCGATGCATAAAACATTGCTAAGAAAAATATATGATTAAAAGTTTAATTAAATATATGAAAAAAAGTACATAATATTTTGCCGATCAAGAAAACAATTACATGATGTATATCTTAAATCTAATTTACAATCAATTCCAACAACAATAATCGTGTAATTAATCGTCAAAGATGCACGCATTTACATGCCCGTGTACCTTTGTTGAAGAGAATCATCGCGACGTACATCTAGGTTACCCCTGGTGGTTGTTTACGGAAGGAAGATGTATGTATATTTAGGGGATGATACGCGGCGTATTGTGTCGGAAAGGGTGGGTGTTTCCCGTTATGGACACCCCTCGATGTCGGTATCGATTATACACCCTCCCGACGTGCGAAGGGGCACGAAGCGCGCGCGGCGAAGCGCCGAGGGACCGTTTTAATTATCTCCTGAAGTAATTATAAAAGGGCCGTGCGGGAATCGATAAGTCAAGGGCAGAAACACCGTGAAGCCGGAACTATTCGGCGAAGATACTCATTAGGTTGTATTACCACTCGCGAAATAGGCGAATTCTAAGTATTCGATGCCTAGAGCAATTTTGCAAGCGTTCGAATAACATTCGGTATTCGGTATACAGAAATGCAGACATTGGAAAAGCATATTTAGATTATATATCACGATTAGGCAAGAAGCATCTATCGAAGATCTTCTGTTTTAAGATATATTTGATATTCTTTCCAAAATTTCACTGTCTCCAATTTTACTCATGAGTTTTTATGAATCTACTCTTGATACTTGTATTAGATATACTATATAATATTTATTAGAGACGTCGTCTTGACAGGTACAAGCCACTTGAGCTCGCGGTAACATCACAAAAGCTAAAAATTACAAAAGCGCAAGAATAAGAGATAAGACATACATAATTTATAAATTTCATATTAGACACGAAGTCATTCTAAAATAGACCTTACAAATCATGCACCTAACTCATTCTTGGATTGAAATTATCTCTTGTACTCTTTAAAAATTTAAAGAATTCTTTCGTATGTTTCCTGAAAAGATTCAAACATGTATAAATGAAGAAAATGACTTGTTAAAGGTTCATTCGATTTATCATTGTGCGATTTTTAGAAATTGCACATTTTTCGGGGATGATAATCCTCTTGATAGAGCGGATAGAATTGTAAAAGTATAAGAAGGATGTAGCGAGGGGGGCAGGGTGGAAAAAATGAGTGAGAGAGAGAGAGAGACACGGGGTAATCTAACACCGGAAGCGTCTTGAGCGTGACGCCACCCTGAAGGTGCAGGATACGCGGCGTGGATAGGTAGGCAGGAGGTGGGGCGAAGAAGGTGGAGACGATGGCGATGGTGCAGCCAGCCGGTGGGAGTCGGTCGGTACTCGAGGCCGCCATGCAAGGCAGGCTTCCTTCGTATTTCTTTTCTATCTCTCTCCCCCCTCCTCCCTCTTCGCCCCCTTTATCTTTCCACACAGGTTTTCTTTTTCCCTCCTCTACCCTCCCCTGTCTTCATCTTCTTTTTTTCTCTTGTAATTAGAACAAGGTGATTTCTTGGTCTATTCCTTCACGTAGTCCAAATATTGCGTTTCACATTCTAGAAATGTTTACTTCGATTAAATAGGATGATTCTATATTTTTTTCTATCATTGCAGAGCAAAGAGAAGATAAATGACAAATTTCGGTTTTTAGGGTATTTTTAATTTTTTTATTTATTGATTTATTTTAGGTTCTTTTAATATTGTTCGTTATTTTTGTTCGGTATGGCCTCTCTCTCACTCTCTCTCTCTCAATATTTTGCATTTATTTATTACAATTTAATAAATACTTTGATCTAAATCCCAGATACTAATCTCAGATATTTGTTAGACTTGAATAAATCGCTAGTTATATCTATCGACAAAAACTGAATTTTTTAACATTGAAAAATCAAACTTTCCTACATTATTTCATTCAATTCATCGCACGGTAAGAATTGTAATCATCTCGTAGCTTGACTTAAAGTACAAACGAATTGATTATTCGATAATTATTAATAAATATGATAGTAGATTACTCAACCGCATATAGCCATTGCCGCAACTACCAGTACTATTTGCATCAGGTGGCTACCGGATCAACAATCTCCACAAATCCCCTCTCTCCCCTTCTCGTCCATGAATGTGCATGCATAGCTCCTTCTCCAGCCTTCATCCTCCTTTATTTTAGATCATTTCGCACATAGAGACTTCCCTCTATTCTCTCGCTCCTCGTCCTTTCGCACCGGTGTGTGTGGCCGGTCTTACACGCCCGCACGTAAGACCGGCGTGCGCTCGCGCGCGCACGCGTACGCACCTACCTACGTCCAAGGGGATTAAATTACCACCGCGAGAGCCCCTATGTGGCAACTCTCTTACTTAACCTACCGAACTGTATCGGCACATTTTTCCTCCACCGGGTATCCCGCAAACGGGACAGCCTGCTCTAGACCGGGTCCGCGGCTTATTGCGCGCGCGAATACGCGATCGTAATAAAAGAAAAATCAAATGTGCAGACATCGGTGTTAATCAGAGCAGGATATAAAGTCAAATATGTATTTTTTCCTTCGCTTTCATAAACACTTTTTTGTCTTGCTACTTATTCGTTAATACGAACATTAATTTTTTTTTCTGAGCAAGAGAGAAGGGGAAACCTAAATTAGACTTTAGAAAGATAAATCATCATCGAAGCCTTGTTCCTTAATTAATTTCAAGACGATTTCATCTTAACGATCACGTGTCCCTGTTCAAAATTACATGCCTAACGAGAAAATCGTTCGATCATCGGGTTTCGCGGGGCATTCACGCGAGAGAACTTCTGGTGCATTGCGTGCAGGCGACGCACGAGTGCAATGGGTTAAGTGTCCCGTCGGGACGAGGCAAGAAGTACACTTTTTTATAGCCGTGGGGGTCCACGCAGAGAGGGGGGGCCCGCCCACATCGCAGCGCAAGGGGGGCCCCTGGTCGCCGAAATCTCCGATCTGTCGGCCTCGATAAGACTGCCGACCGGATATTTATTATTTGTAATTTACATGGCGAGCTACGCCTCGTTAAGTCGCTAAGTCAAAGGCTAGAGCGTGTAACGAATTTCACGCGCGTGTGCACACGCATGACCGGGATCGGTGCGAAATTTACATAATTCTCACTTTAACCAATATTGCTCGAACGATTTCAAAAACTCAACGTGCACTTTATAACCTTTTATCATTTTTATTAATCTGCCAATTTCCATGTTAAGTACACAGCATATTTCGCAGAAAGTACATAACGGTGTCTGCTCCTCAGGCTACTTATTTTTCTAATGTTGTAGATTTTTATATGAGTTTCATTATTTGTATGTGCTCTTAGCATAGCTTCACAATATATTTATTATAATATTTTTATTTATATTTTCTATAAATTAAATATAACTGAATATTGAGATATAAATATAAATTGACGTATTAATTAAATTTGCAATATATATAACATATTTTAAACACATATTTCTAAATAAACTTGTATTTATACATACATACAATCGATGAACAAAATTCAAATTTCATAAGAAAGAATATCGCAGTATCATGCAAGCGTATTGTAATATACGAATCAAAATAAAATCTGAATATGATTTCAATTTACTCCAAAGGAAAAAAGTTGCATCTGTGAAATCGTCGAGATTGTAGCGTCATCCATTGAGGCTAATAGATTTCCACTTTCCCGGTCTGCGTCCCGAAGGTGTGAGAGAATCCGGTGGACCGAGTAGACTCTATAGGC
>VBVR01001858.1:0-26728 GCA_011638315.1 Tetramorium parvispinum
CTACATGACTTGTCTTGCAATCTTTGAGAGATTTTTATTTCTCACTCTACTTGCCGCATGTAGGTACTACATGAGGACTTTCATTATTCCGAATTGCTCCAAATCAAGGGTTGGATACAGAATAAACATCAGTGCGATTATGAAAGAGATTATTACGAGCACACGAGATGACCTTTTTAAGCACGTTCATTAAACGTAATGATAAGTAATGTAAACATGGCGTGTATTGTATGTACCGTATTTCTTGCCACTTTTGTCATTCGCAATTTTTGCCACATCATAATTGCAAAAGAACAAAAAATGCATTTAATGCAGTTGTACATAATGATAATATTACTTTATAATTATATGCTAAAATAAACGGAAAATAATAATGCTGCTACATAAAAGTCAGAGATTGAAACATATTAAAACCGCAGCAAATATCACAGAAAATTGTCACGCAAGATCACTAGGAAGTTTTGTATTTCTATTCCTTTCCTCATCTTTCATCTATACTAATCAGCATTAATTCTCGGATATTGCTAAATTGTTTTCGTCATATTTTATAACGGAGGCACGAAGCCAGGCATATTAATTCTGCACCGATCAAATATTTTTTTTTTTATTCGACTTGAAAATATAGAGGAAATTGATCAGAATATATTAATGAGTGCATTGCAACGATAACAATCGTCGACTACAAAATTCGACGGACCTCCCCGTGTTTCCTATCGTAACGCGTAAACTGCAAGGGATAATTCTCGGATGCTTTCCCCCAACATAGGCCGACCTTCACATCCGGTTGATGTGCCCCGACCAATCAGAAACACGCCGGTCCCGCTCCCATGGTTCTCCCCTTCGGGATCGGTGGTCGCACGTACGCGCGAAACATACGCAAGTTTCTGCATCATGACACGCGGTGCTTCCCCACTCCTCCGGTGGGCCTTCTTCAGGGGCCTCGCCCCTATCCTCTTCCGCCCCGCGGACCTCGGCGTCCGGGCACGCATTATCGCCATTACCATGAATTCCCGCAGTTATTACGCCTCTGTTGCACCGCCACCAAAATGGCGGCTGGGTGCATCCTACCGTGCCAGGAGGACGCACTTCTCGTCTGCTCCTCTTTTTATTGTGGCGCCTGCGCTGCCAGCATGTCGTGCTACGTTATACCGCTCGACAATTAACGTCGAGAATGGCGGCAGTCGACGGTGGGGATAATTGACCCTGTCAGGACTATGACAGCACTTTTACACCGCTGCATGATTCGCTGGGTCGTTCTCTTCTCGTGCTTTATATTTTGTATCGGATAGCCGTAGCCGTATTTCCGGTCGCGATGAAAGCCGAGATTTTATACTCGATTCCGATCTAATCCCCTCCCCCCCCTCCCTTGATCGTTCCATCCTTTGTTTCCGACAATGATAAAATCGTTTGATATCTCCTGCAAGTTCAATCACAATACCACAGATATTCTCTGCGCGTGAATAGAGCACAGACGTATGTACATATAACCGGTCTATAAACTCCGAATGAAAGTTGTTAGTCATCACGTCATCGTCATACCAATTAAACGTTAATTACTATCACGTTATAACTCGTTCCACACATGGGAAAAATTTTCCTCGTTCTATTATATCCTCATAAACGCACGCGTCATGTATTACATGTACGGGCTTACGAGAGAAACGTGTTTCGACGTACGACAGGACGACGTCCTCGTCACCAAATCGCGAGGTATGGCGCGCGAGTGGTACCCCGGCGGTAAATAAAGAAAATAGAACCGGAGCAAGAGAACGGTGCATCAGGGGCTTCAAGGAGGCTGGCAACGGCGGTAATCATCGCGTCACTTCCCATCCTTCACGACGTAATAATTACGAGATCGCGCCTCTTACTCTCGACATGATGCAGGCCCGTGCTTGTCGACGAGGAAAGACAACGAGGGAGGCGGGGAGACCGGGACCAAAGAAAACAGAGGAGGGAGAGTGAGAGAGAGGGAGAGTGAGAGAGAGAGAGAGAGAGAGAGAGAGCGGACTTAATGCGAGCTTACGAGTATCTTTCGGTCTTTTGCCTCGTGTCGACGTAGGCCGCACGATTCGGCGTGACTTCAACAGCGAGCAATAACTCGTACACTTCGCACTGCGGAGATCTGCGCGAAGGTTCGTTAACGCTCGACGAGGGTGGCATTTATTATGAACGACGAGTAAAAATGTTTCACACGGAGAGCCAGCAAGAGATTCGCAAATATAAGGACAAAGGGATTAATTATTGTACCCTGAAGGATGTTCCACTTCAGGGAAGTGTGTCAAGTTAACAGGGAAGTAGTTCGAGTAATTATCAAGTTTTCAAGTATATAATATTGTTCAAGGTTTATAAAAGAAATCTAAAAGAACTGATTTACAGATTTAAATTTTAAAGGAATATTGTGTAAGCTTTTATATCTCTTTGAAACAATGTACTTTTGTCAACAAATCACAATATACTATTTTAATTATTATACAAATTAATATGTTTAGAATGTCACGGAATTTTAATAAACGTTTAAAATGAAATAGATAAATAAATTAAAAAATAAAAAAATCTTGCATAAGTGTCCGTTTTATCTATATAAGTAATCATACAAAAAAAACTTTAGATTTATAAATATATTTTTGTTTAATTCTAACATTTACCTCTTATTGTGTTAGAAATCTCGTGTTCCAAAGCGGTTAATCTCAGCGCTTTGCGTCGGAATATGAATCGATTTAATAATGCGCGACGCGCGCATACGGCGCGCGTATGAATCGTCGGACATTAATTGCACCGCGACATTAGCAAAGCGAACCACGTTGCACAAAGCGGCTAGGCTTTATTCCCGAGGAAATGAGAAATAATACGCATAAAGTTGCGACACGCAAATCAACTTCGTTCAAATGCTTACGGTTTATATGCTGAAGCATTAATAATTGCATTAGTTGTAACCGAGAATAATTGGATTATTTAGAATGGATTGACATCTTCGTTGCTTTATCCGATGCAAGGAATCAGAATTTTCTGCAATATAATGAGAAGTAAAATCTTCCTATAAATAATCGAAACTCGGACGTCTAATTCACGCTATATGCTTGCAAGCACGTTTCACTATTTCCACGACACGATAACCAGCAGGTAGCCGTGCTCTCTTGCGTATATCCGCACTGAATCGATGTTATCTCGTTGCATATACCTGGACCGAGGGAACGTAACGAAGCCTCCCTTAGTTCAACGGTAAGCATCTTCCTCCGTCTCCTCTGTCTCTTCTTCGCCGTTCGCGTCGTCGTTTCTCCCTTGTGCCTCTCGACGTCTTCCTTTTTCGACGAGCTACAGTGTCGGGCAGCATTCGCTGCGACGAAAGTAAGCACCTTCGCGCCTGTATATCGCGCGGTGCCGACGAATGCAAACGAGAACGAGCAGCGAGAGGGTTCCGTGCGCGTGAGCGAAAATTTCATGGGGTAACCATCGAGTCCCACCTTCCCGCCTTTTTATGTGCCCGCGAGCCGTGCGCTTCTAATCTAAAAGCCGATCTCGCCCACGTAGATTTATTGGCAGAGCCGGCGAAGTGATGTATTCGAGTGGTGCGTAGGCTACCACTCGTGCGCGATTTCCTTCGATTTCGACCATGTGATTGCAGAAATGAATTTAACATTTCTTGTGTTTTCTTTCACGAAGAATAAAACATTTTTTAATTCAAAGAGAAACTCCAGAAACATGATAAAAAATTATATCTATAGATTAGTTGATATACGTATATCTGCTTCTTAAAGAAAAGATTTATGTAGATACACATACATATACAGACATTTTTATGACGATAATATTATTCGCGAGAAAAATTATATATATATATATATATATATATGGATGTTTACATGTACATAATTAAAATACAAAATAATAATGATATATAGATAAATATATCTTAAAAATAAATCATGTTTTATGTTAAAATAATTAGATCATGTGTATACTTCTTCAAGAAAAAGTTTGTACATAATCGGCGAAGAAGAGGCAGAGGAGACGGAGGAAGATGTTTACCGTTGAACTAAGGGAGGCTTCGTTTCAATGCCTAAATATAAGTTTTGTATTTAAATGATTTTTCGGATAAACACGGATAAAGACTCGTACATTTGTTAACAGATATATTAATAAAAGGAGGAAACAAGAAAATGTGAGGTTCGCGAAACAAAGTGAAATGATATAATACTCAATTTCTCTAATAGGATAAGGTAACAATGTTCTCATGACTAATGTAAGCAGATTTAAACGTCCGTAATGTTCGTTGATTGTGTCGCCGGTATGAATATACAAGTAGACTTTATTCATCCGATGACGGATATGAAAAATGACTCGCGATCTCGCGGAGAGGCATTTATGAATTATCGCGGGCTCGCTAATGCCATCAGATAGCTGTCATGAAAGCGGAGAAATTATACAGGAAGAGAGGCTAAGACTGGTGAGCGTATTAATCGTGCATTTTAGTGGATAATTAATTCAACTTCAAAGAGCCACGAGTTAATTATATGTAAATAAAGATCGCCGGCGCAGATAGGCAAATCATCAATCTTGCGAGAAGCGAACGGCGTACTGCTATGCTCGTCGGCGCGCACGTGAATTATAGAAAACGGTAAATTGGATAATGGTACGTTTATTAGCGAGATAGTGCATTGCACATCGATGCCCACGCGCGCGCTCGTGGCGTGTATCGCACGATTTCGCCGCGGCGCGGCGGACGACGATCGAGCGCGCCGCTAACGATGATTGGTACGGAGTTAATTATCGTGTCCCCTACGTGTTATCTCTCTTTGGCAACCTCCCCGTACAAATTACCCGAGGATTACGCGCCGAAGTTTATTTTATAATAGCGCGTATTAATCACAACTAGGAAGCTGTCGTAATCTACGTAATGCCGCGGCTTAATCCCGACGATCGCCAGGACGCAGTAATTAGTGAGTCTCATGGTACCTTGGTGCGCCAACGTTTTCATTAAAGTCGCGAGCGAGGTTTATGACATTTCATTTAACCTGCGATATCTTATGGGCCGCTTGATTACATCTCGTGATTACACGATTTGCGTTATGAAGACTGTTGTCGCAACCTCCTTTCGACGCCTCGCGAATAACACGTCGATAAAATCTATGTTCTCGGCTCGACAACAAGAAAAAAATGAATTTGATGTTGCCTCAGTTTAAAATATTTATGCGTCCTATATCTGCCGTTCCAATTAGCGACAAATTTGTAGTGCTATTCAATAAATATTATTTAATTATATATGAAAATGGTACTTGGTCATAAAATAAAAATTAGATGACGTGTTTATTAATTTGTATGAATTCTAAAAGCTACTTAAGTAAATCTAACGATTTAAATTCTTTAAATTTAAAAAAACACGCAGAGAAACTTTTATTCTTATGCAAAAGCTATATTGAGAATCTTTTTTTCGTTTTAATATCTAGATAGAAACATATATTAATTTCTGGTGTAAATTGTAAACACTATAAAGAATTTAAATCTAACGATTAAAATTCTTCAAATTTAGAGAACAACCGAGGAAAACGCAGAAAAAACACTTTCATTCTTATCCGAGAGCTATTAAGAACCTTCTTTCGCTTTAATGCCGCGATATAAGCGTATATTTCACATTTAAATTTCTCTCAAAGATCTTTAGACTGAGTAGCAGACTATTGACGTTACGTTCATGCCACACAGTTTCCAACGGCATTTCGGCATAATTAAGATTACAACCTGAAGCGATTGTACGTATGAAGACAGTCGGAGTCGTTTCGACGAGGCTTCCTTATCTGCGGCACTTACCGAGCTATGCCGAACATAGTTATTTTATCTCAACGACACGAAATGTGGCGCGGTACCGGAAACATCCGCGTTCCACCTGCCGATGGCACCGCGCTCGTTTAGGAATGCTTGTAAAGACGTGAGCGAGCCCGGCCAGAAGCAGTCGTTATTTATCGTTCTTTTTCTCAACTCGCGTTATTTCATGTGGGAGTGCAGTTGTGTGTGAGAGAAAGAGAGAACGCAAAAGAAGATGTTAACAGCCGTCACGTATCTCTATACTAGACGTCGTAGAAATACCACTGTATCCATGGAGATCGTCGTGAGTCAGGGGATTCGACGAACCCGGCGGCAACCCGCCGAGACCAATTTTTCCCACCCCGATGCGGCGAGATCCGTCGACCTCCTGCGCGCTGCGGCTGTTCTTCGGGGAATTTTATATGAGCCACCCAGAAGTATGGATGTCGAAGTCTCATGCACTTCCCTTGGCTCCTTATCCGCGATAATTATACGCTCTTATATTCCAATTTTATTCGAACTGTATTTGGCGAGCGATACTATTATAATTTCTTTTTGGGCGTATCATTAAAGTATCTCGTTGAAAGATGAATCGGATACAATATTTTGTTATAAAAAAATGTAAAATAATATCTCACTTTTTTGTCAATGATCTTCTACTGTATTGAATATTTATAACAGCGACTCTACAGACAAAAAGTTCTTTGGATGACACTTGTGGCTCCGACCATTGACGTTGAGAAATAGAGTCATCAAATTACGACTCATCGATTATACGCAGACTGACCGTAACGTCAAGTTCCGTAAACGCGACAATGGCGCCTTTGTTTTCCTCATGGCCCTCTTCTCGTACACTATTAACGATAACGCGCATGCCTCTTGAAAGTTTTTAAAGACATACACCGGCCATACGACTCGTGAAGAAGTGCTCTTCTCTCTTTCTCGCTCTTCCCCGCGTCTTTCTATTTCGCCTCTTTTTGGCCCGACGTGCGCAGAACGAGCTACAGAAGAACCTATCCACTCGATTCTATTCTTACACTTTTACCCGACGTAGGTACGAACCTGACGTTGACGTGTACCAAGTGCCTTCGAGCGGGTTTCTCGAGTTCAGGGTTGATGTGGAGTTGGAGTGTATGAGCGAACGATTCCGTTAACTAAGCTCCGTTTGTATAAGCATAGAGTATTTCTCACGAACAGCCACTGGGAATAGCCGACTGGCTCTTCAAAGGAAATTTCTTGCTTATTAATGCACGCGGATGCCATTAATATGCCAAAAGTTCCGCTCGCAAAATTAGACATTACATGACACATTATGAAAAGCTATAAATTGCATAATTTATACATTTACATATTAATGTATTGTATGTCAATATTGAATAAATATTCAATTAGACTGATGCATTTTCGACATATTTACGTTTTCGGATTTTTACAACCTATATTTTTCTTACGTTAATTTTACTTCATTATAAATATGTAATTTACATTAATTATACTTTTAGTTAAATCTTTTATTTAAATCCCGTACGATTTTTATCGATATTTGAATAATAAAAGATTCTGATCAAAATATAAAATAATACGTTTGCTGTTGTACTTGACATTTCCAAAATTAATGAAGTTATTTCTGATATTTCGGCGTGAAATTTTAGCGAAAGAACAAGAAATGTAAACATGAATCTAAACAAGAAATTTATATATGCTTACACATAACTGTGCTTCAAACAACACGAAACATATTCGGTATTTGCAAAAGTAACAAAGACACCTATCTCGATTTTATTGAGATATCTTACATAATCATGTAATCATGCAATCCGGAGGTACTTCTACTATCGCGATTACTATCGTTGTTTCCGATATTATATAATCATCGTGACTATTGTTGGTGGCACGGATTGCATCGTACGGCATACTGATACCGTTTTACGCCTCCGGGGAAGCGCTCGGCTCTTCCACTGCAGCGGCACCGACTTCGAGAAGCTGCCAATCAAAGCGCGATCGCGCTGCACTCCTCGAAGGGCAGATTTCAGATCTGAGATCGACTGACGCAATCTGAATGCGGCGTTCAATAACCTCGTCTCGCGGCTAAATGCGACGTTCGCTATGTAAGTATGAAGGACAATGTCCAGGCGGCGAGATTGTTCAGATAAGCGCATCATTACTGAGCTTTGCGGAACCTAGTGCGGTTGAATCTCTACAGCGTATCTATCTATCTATCTATCTATTCATCTAGCTATCTATTTGTATCATTACTTTTACTTCTCCCAAGTATCGCTATCGCAATTAACGGTCTATCTTTTACTTTGACAAAGGAAAATAGTTTCGTGTGCGTGTATACGTGTATATGGATCTTAATTTTTCCTGAACGAAATATTCAGGATCACTTTTCAGGGATATTGAATGGAATTTATTTTGTTTCTACAGAAATCATTTTTCACTAGGATAAAAAATTCTAAAATTAGCATTTGAAATAAAAATTTATAGACTTATAATTGACATTGTTATATTACTAAACTTACATTTTTTAATTTGTGAGAAACTTGTTGCATTGTTGAATATTTTCTTCAGGATTAGATCGTTTTAAAATTATTGTTTAATATGATGTGGATTTATTCATTATAAAATTAAATAAAAAATATGAATTAAAATCTAATTGTTCAGAAAGGTGCACAGCCAATGATTCAAAGATAAGAGAATGTTGACGTTCAATCAGCTCGGCGAGTTCGGCCGTTTCGCTTAAATAAGAGCGATTTATTCCGCGTAGAACGATGACGAGGATGAACTTAAGAACTCTCGCTCGGTAAAGTGTTGATAATTGATATTTGATCGCGTGCCAACCCGGCAATTAAATGCTTTCAGGAAGCCGCTGCGGCGGCCGCGCGGTCTTTTTATCGTACAAGCGAGAGGGAAAGAGAGAACTCCGAGATGAAGCGCGCGCGTATACACGTGGAAAGACAACCGACTGTCTGACTGTCAGTCCGTCTGTCTCGCCGGCCACACCTTCGCGGACAGACGGACGAAGGGAGAGACGGACGTGGAAGAGTATCGCGGCTGGTGAACTTAGAGATTGGATGACGGATAACTCCGTTCGGTCGATCGTTCACCTGGTGATGGATCTGTTCTCGACTATTCTTTATTCCCGGCATTCTCCCCCGCGCCCCGTACTCTCTCTCGCCGCCAGAATACCAACTCGGGGTATGCTACGTACATCTTACACGCATTTTCAATCACAATTCGAACTTGTAGCTTTATTTCGATTGTAGATAATGAGAGATTGAGCGGCGTAAAAAAAAACTCAATATTATCGAATTCTATCGAATTCTACCGCTCGTCATATTCGACCAGATAATGACGACGTAATAACAGTATGCTCCCTTTTATTTTTTTTCTGTCTCTCTCTCTCTCTCTCTCTTTTTCTCTTTTCTCTTTCGTTAATCCGGTAGACATCGATCACGGAATAGAATGACGTAACGCATGCCCGCAACCAGGACAGCTCATATTTCGCACATCGTCAGACCGCGGTTGGATGAATAATTCAGCAGTCTCTTAATCCGAAATGTCATCACACGACCACGCGCGAATCTTTTTGACCACATGGTGCGAATCTGAACAACATTTTTGAGACGTTCGACATACTTCGCTGGCACATTTCATATGCACATTCAGCCGAATGTCGATTAGTTGGTAGGGCGTAGAACACGAGTATGCGTGATCTTTTCTCGCGGGTTCATTTATCATGGTGCTCCTTTTTTTACTATGGATTAATTCGTTACTGCCGTTAACCAAATTAATAAAAATGTCGGAGCAACGTGCACGCACAAGTCGCACGGTCGGAGAACGCGATCGACAAGATGAAATGATTTACGCGTCATTATCGAGACCTAGCACGCTACGTATTCTTTACAATACTAGAGTTTGAAAGTTGACGGACGATTAGCGGTAAAAGTCTTACAGCGTGAATTACGACGTGTCCGGAAGACACATGCACCTAGCGCGCGGAGCGTTTACTCACAGCTATAACCGATTTTTCGTCGTCACTGTAGGAGGTTATTACAGGTCTATAGCGATGATAAAGCTACTGAATGGTATAACTATAAAGAAGACCAAGGCACAAGATTTTTATGTAAGATTTATGTAAGATCGGTGTAATCCATATAATTGCAGATAAGATTGTAATGAAAGATTAACGTGAAAATAAATTACTTGTCAGTTTTAACATCATTTTATCAAAATAGAGATTATAAACAGAGATTATATCGATGGATAATAAAAATATATTAGTTTCATATCAATATATCCAAGTATTTTCCAGTTAATAGTTTTATAATATTTCCTTCATATTTTAATTTTATATATAAAAAACATGAATATATGTCAAAGATTAATAGATAAATAAACAATAATATTTGCAGCAATTTACAATAATTCTTTTATTATAATTGAATGTGAAAAGTGAAAAAAGTAATTATGGAGACAGAAGGGTAAATACTAACGAGACGATTGTTAGTTTAGAATACGATCTGTTTACCGAAGTACTTAAGAACTAAGCACTGAAATTAAATATCTGCTGACATCCGATACAGCCGATTAGTCTACGTGGGAAGCACCTCTTTTAATACTTCGAACATCTTCGTACTTCAACTCGGCATTTACAAGAAAATCGTAAACATCAAATAAAAATGATTTGCAGTTAAGTTCATCGCGTCTGAAACCTCGATCGTTATTGGTTTTTTACTTACATGACTATGCTCGATTTCACGGCGCGATGTTGCTTGATGAAAATTGTAAAATTTATTACACTATCTTTATCTTACATAGATTATTTTACTTTGTTTATTGTTATCCGTGTAATGCACATACCTCATGAATTACCATTAGAGCAGCAATGAAAATAATGACAACTGTTAAACGGTCGATATAATGGCTAAAAGCCCGCTGTATTTACGCGCGTTTATGGAGAGGTATCTTATCAGGTTTGCTTTATACGTCTGTTTTAGCCGGTAGCAGGCGAATGTGGAAAGAGATGTGAATATGTAATGAATCCTACGAAACCGCAGGTATATTGAGCCATCAGGTAGATGAGACAACCTTCCACAAACGATGCTTTTAAAATCTTTAGTCATCTGGGTTTTATTTACGAGCACCCGACACCGACTAATTTCTCGAATAACGACGCGAATTTACTGTCATTGTGTATAGTGAATTTTCTCGAGTGCATCTGAATGCTGTAATAATTAAAAAAGTATTCGCACTAATGCGTAGAAAATCACGACGGATATTATTGTTGATGAGAAAGCATTATTCCACTCTATCTATCCAAACATATCCTATCATTCCAAATTTATTAAAATTTTTTGAATAATTAATAATGTCCAGCGTCATTAATTTTTGTATCGATACTAATATGAGACTAATATAATATAGATTTTAAATCAATGATAATCCAAGCATATTGAAAATAATTATAATTTAATTCAATTAACTTCTTAATTAATTGCGTAATTGCATCAAAAGCCCTGCTGAAAATTTTCCTACGGCCTGTAATAATTATTCTTTTAAAACAAACAAATATAAAAAGTGCGATTAAGATAAAAAACGCGAGCTCAATGAAGAATGAATAATAAATAATACGTAAAGGACTGTAGAAACAGAAATCGGCAGAAAGTACCACAACTGAGTCAGCAAATAAGGCCCGCATATATAAAATCAGACCAGGACCCGCCAAGCCTTTCGCCCACAAAGTCTAAAGCGTGAACGATTAAAATTGCGGTGGCGACAACAGTGGAGGACGACAGCTCAATTATCGTGGCATATACGGCTTCTCAAGATTTAAGCAATTTTTTCTGTCTACGAATTCAAAGAGCAATTCGAGAAGTCGTTCTTTGCCAGAAATACAATATTAAGACATAAATTTTTAAATTTTCTATAATTAAAAACACTCAAGATAATTTGCATGAGTTATGCTTGGCACATTTTTTCGCTTGATTTCAACTTGTCTTTATTATTTAAACAGAATCACAATTTAAGCATTAATATAAAAATATTCTCTCGAAACTAGATGTCAAAATATTACGACAAAAATAATATTTGATTAAATTCTCACTAACTGAATCGATCGAGGAACTTTATACAAGTCTGGAGATTGTGGATCATCCTGTATATGCAGGCATGATGACATTCTGGCAAAGAAAACGCGACTGAAAGACCCCTGGTGCGCCCGCCGGACCTCTCGGAATGGTGGGTAAATTATTATTGTTAATGACATATTTATCGGTGGTATCATGCCATGGATTCCGGGAAGCAAGATATTGAGCCGTATCGTCCGTTTTGTGGTAAATCTCTAACTTGCTAATTTTTTATTCAACCTATTTCAGACCATTTCAGTTTCCGTTTTCGCCTCTGCGAAATATAATAAACACGTGATGGCTATATTGCCAACTAGAATTATTTCATTCGCATCTATATTTTCGACTAGGAATTTCTTTCCTATAAATCACACTCATAATTATAATGAGAAGGAAAAGGAATTATCAAATAATCAAATGTCAAATTCAATTATATCAAATTAAATAGAAGAAAAAGTCTTATCACAGTAATATTATATTTGCTAAATGTAACAAATATAATAAATATTATTATAAGTTAGTTTAAATATTATTTCGCGTTATTATTAAATAAATTTTTCAATCTGTCCATTAAAAATCTTATGAAACTCAGAGAAATCATTTTTGTAATCACAATATCTTTCTAAATCAAATATAGGTATGTAAATCATCTAAAAATCTTCTTAATCTATTATAAACACACATACCTAAGACTTTGATATCACATGTTCGACGAATGGATTAGGAATTACGTACATCTCATCATCTATGGTAATTTTTACATGACAGGAAGAGCTGTTCAAAGCAAGTCGTTAAATGTGTTAATAAAATAAAAAATGTTATCGAAATTCGTCGAATATGTCTTTATATTTATACACCTTTTCGGATTTCTCATACAATGCGAAGAATTAATTCGAATCTATTCAATCTTTCGTTAATAGAGAAAATAAAATTTAATGATAGCTGCTTTCAACGTCTTATCGTTCAATGCACTCTCGGATTAGTGGTGGCTAGTGGGGAGTAAGGTTGCAGTAATAAATGACAATTGTTTTCAAACAAAAACCCAAAGGAAAGTTCAATGATTTGCGAATATGGGATCGTAGGCAGCTTTTGGCAAGGCTTCTTCTGTGTGCGTAAAAAAGATAAGAGAGGAGGCATATACAACTCATCTCAACGTTGCTTTCGCAACGTTGTGTCCGTCTCTCGAGGCGAGAAATCTCGCGCGAACCTTTTTACAGCGCCGAATCATTCTTTAATGATGATTAATGAACGACCCATATTTCTTTCGTTTACGTTACATAAAGTCCGCCTTCGGTAATTAGCTAAACCGGCCGAAATCCGACGGATCGTGGGCGCGGAACGTTTGTCGCAATGTCCAACGTCATGCAGTCGTATTAAGCGAGCGCTTAATTATTTTGCCAATTTCGCAATGACAAACGCTGAACCTTGTGACACAAAAAACATATGTGACTCGTAACAATGTGTCAGACGGCATGAATAGTGCATATATGTGTTAAAGGACGAAGTGATTGGACGGATGATAATCTCGTGGCATATTAGAAAAGTTATTAAACGAATAAGCTTCTCTAAGAAAAACGAAAGTTCAAAAAAGTATAAATATATATCTTATATCTCGATTAGCTAAAACTAATATCAGAAGGAATTGCATTTTATTTCTGATGATACAGTCCCTCCCTAATTCCTAATTCGGATAATAACATGCTATTTGAAAATAAGTCAAGCAGTCGAATTTGATTTCTCCAGATAATGTTCCCGCTATTACTCTAATAACTGGATAGTCGGTTTCTTAATTATTTCGAGTATTCTCTTCCTATTTAATTAAGAATTATCGCATGTTTGAATATGACAGTCCTAATTTTTGCTTACGTTCGTGAGAAACAATTTTCTACTAAACATCGGAGTAAGAAGCAAAATTGCAAGGAAATGAAGTTATTACAGATTTTTAGGTAAATTTGTAGAGTAGTTTAAAGATAACATGCAACGGTATAGCGTTGGAACAAATATTGGCGCATTACACGCCGCCGTCGTAATTTTTCAAGACGGCCGAGAAGCGCGCATTTATCGCGGAAAGAGGGTAATTAAGGTAAATCTCTAATTACCTTGACGCGGTCGAAGGGCGATAGGGCGGCAAAGCGCACAAGGGGAGAGGAAGTCCTGGGGCAAAGATAATGACAACTCGCTATAATTACGCATATTGAACCGCGGCATAATTTCACAACGGAGGGAGAGAAAAAGGGCACTCTCGCTTAGCATTCAAATTGACCGTGTCAAATATTCGTTGTCTGTTCACCGGCTTTTATATTCCGAGTTCGCACGCCTGTATGCCGTAAATAATGCAGATTGCGGCGGTGCCGTTTCAAAGACAAAATTCAGTGACAGAAACCGTTGACAGAAACCATCACTTATCTTCCGAATAAGAATGATGATCAAAATGAATTATATCTTGAATTATGCATACATTCGATAAGTAAGAACCTTGAATCTTATTCCTTCCCACCCTGCATTTAACACATCGAGCAATAGCATCTAAATCGAGCTTCATATAAATATTATACCTTCCATATTTTTATATCAAATAGTAACTTTGTGTCAATAGTAGATGATTATTTATGCTTTATAGTGAATAATTTCTAAGAAAAAAAAAGTATTTATATTATTTCGATAAAAAATAGTTTTACGATACATATTATTTCAAAAACATATTCAGTTATATATTCAATTATATATATTCAGTTAATCAATATACGCTAATTTTACAAGTATTCTAAATGCTGTTAGTATTTCATTTTGTATACAAATGTCACATTGATATATTCATCAATTACTTACAACTTTTATAAAATATAACAACTCGGGAACATGAAGCATAATTAGAGTAAAAGATCTCATATTCATGCGTGTCATTGAATACGCCCGGTTCGTCGATCAAAAATTTCTGAAAAGAGCCACGCCGACGGTAATTTTACCGGCATACACCTTATAAGCAAGTAATTGCTAATTTACATAATGACCGCATAAAATGCCATTTTACTTGATAGAACACACGAGCTTCTTTACCAAAGTCCAAACTGGAAATCGTTCTGGGTTATATATTTCTTCGCGAGTTCTGCAAATCTTCTCTCGACAAACCGTAACTTCAAAAATTGCGCAGAATGCCATAACAACGAGCGCCGAACAAATCAACGTACGAACCAGAATATCCACAAGATAATCAGAATAAATCGTCTGATAATCAGCGATAATCGAATGAACGTAAACATCCTGCGTAACATAACTGCGCGATCGGCTTTTAATAACTGCGAAATACGAAACTTATTCTAATTTGGTCGCATGACAAACTTGCGCCACAATATACATCAAGCAGATTTACAGCTGTAGCGTAATCGTTGCCGGTAGCGAATGTGTGAAAAAAAAATGGGAAACGCATGATTATGCTTTACATCCTGCGATTCGGAGTTTCACGTATCGACCCCCCACGAATCCGTACAAATCGGAAATTAGAGCCCAGACTGAGTCGCGAGCTTCCCGGTGGAGAAAAGGAGAGAGGGAGAAGGCACATGGTTATTCGCGGAGCCCGTAATTGGAGTCCGGAATCCTGAAATACGAGGCGGACCCCGGGCCACCTGTCGAAATGGATCGCGAAACGATCTCGACGGAACGAGGCGGCTGCGAGGCCAATAAAAAGAGAGCTCGCGCGCGAGATATATACGATATATGGACAATGTGAACACCGGGATCGATAAAGAATGTAGGCGTACAACTATCGACGAAATCTAGAGAAATATTTCGTACGCCACGAGGAGGCGGCTATCGACGAAATCTCGACGAGAAGCTTTAACGGTATGCGGGGACCGGTTGAGGGGCCCGTAATGGCAGAACTGCATTGAATTTACTGATCGGCGAAGTTTGTCGACTTCGTGTATAAGCCGTTGGCGTACATTGTTGTCCGAAAAGTATCGTGACATGAGTCCACTTGGCCGTTTTTATTATTAACTCGTTTGAATAAATATACGTGATTTTGTAGCAGGCAAAACACGGCGTCGCGTAAAAAGGCGCTCGCATTGTTGCAAATATTGTGTTATTTTTATGCAAAAGATAACCGAACTGCATATACAGCCAAATTCTCAAAAATGCAGTTTGATACGAAGCTTTGGCGTAAAGTTACGAATCTGTATGCATCACTAATGATGATATAAATTTAAATTTATTAATATTTAGGTTTTTTTCTTAATAATGTTCCTTTGAATCTAAAAATACAATGCTCTAAGTATAATAATTATCATTTATCAACGAAAAAAAGAATAAAAGATCAATGCATTTATTTTCATTTTTCGGTTCCATTGTCTACTATGCAATGCAAAATTTTTTAAACTAGTCAAAATGTATGTATCGATTATATTATCACTTTAATATTTCAACTGGTATCACAAAATTGCAATCTTTAATGTAATTTTTAATGAAAAAGAGAACAACAAGTGTTCGAAGATTTAATATATTGATTTCTCATTTAATGTGATCAAATTATATTCGCATAAAAAATTTTCTCAAATCACTAGAATAATAAATTGTATATTTAATAATCCTAATTGTGTTTTATTAATATACATATTTGTTGCATCATTATTTTGCTCTTTAAATTTCACGCATGTCACGCATGTGATTTAAATTGCGCAAGGCGTAAAAGAATCCTTTAATAGCGCGTTCACAAATTCGCAACAGATCGTAAGATGCATAGTATCTAACGAGATTAAATCGTACAGTATCGTCTGTGCGAGAAGTTACGACTTCAAGTGAAGAGCCTGTCATTTTATTCTTATTTTCGTTTATGTCTAACAGCCGATCGTCTTTGAGACAGTAAAACGATAAAACGACTGTGCACTAAACCGCGATCGTGGATAGTATACGGCGAAAGGAGAAGCAGATGTTGCGGTCAACTAAAACGATCGGTCCGATCGCGAAAACAGTGGAGAGTAATCGTGTTTTCTTCAAAGGAGAGGAAATGAACTGCGTTTTACACAATCATGACAACGAAAAAAATACGATTATTATATATGGCATTAATATATGGCCATTTGATCAGGCGAAATTATGTTTTAATAGGGTAAATCTTAATAAAATAATAATATATACCATTTATGCATAAATAAAAGCGCGCGATTAATTCAAAATTATGATTAAATTGATATGAAATATCAATTTGATATTGGAAGTGCAAATAATCAGCGTTTTTTTAGCGATTTCTAAAGGAACTGCATTCTTAGAAGTGCGTTTTTTACAAAATTTTATACGGATTTCAATTGTCTATTGTTTGTCTATGTTTGTTCATAAATATTATTGGGATGCTGATGATAAGTTTTTTTATTTTAATTTTTGCAAGACGAATAAAAACAATTATTTGCACAATCACAATTTGCACAAAAACAATCAAATGTCATATCAATTTTGTAAAAATTCACATTTCGAGGTGTAAACTTCATACATACTTCACACACCTTTTTAAAAGTAGCCATTTGTAAGATATTATGGAAGATAGTTTGCTAAATGATTGCATTTAATCAACCTAAATCAACAGCGAAAAATGCTATACGTACAATTAAACGTGATTTCTACGTCATTAAAATTTTAGTTGCTAATGAGACAGAGAAGATTCACAACAGGTTACTAACTCCGATATACAGGTTGAAGAGACTACCTAACTAGCTTGGTCTGTTCATAGATCAAAACAATTTATCGAGATAACTGTAACAGTGAACTCGCGTACGCTGAGCCGACATTAACACGCATTGGTCTAGGTGGTCAATCTCGGCGTGAGATGATTGATAATTCTCTTGTAAGCGTTATCAGCCGCAGCGTGCACGCTGTTATGTTCACGTCAGGAACGTGACGCTGATAGACGAGTTTTATCTTTTCTCCTCGCTTTCCCTTCGGCTTTCTGACTGTAACTTGTTGTCTTTAATTCAAAGATACATGTCGACGTGTTAACCGCCCCCCCTCCCCCTTTATGATTCTAGTCGATCTTACCGATTTTTAATTTCCTTTCGTCTATTAGGAAGAACAGAGTAGTTTTATCTAGAAATATTTGTTATTTTTAATAAACTATAAAATAGAAAAATCTTAAATATTAATTAAATTAAAATAATTTAGTAATATTTGTCCAAAGTTATATGTAGAAAAATAAGTCAATGTTTTAAATTTATTTACATTTCGATAGAATAATATTTTTCGTGTTTAGAAATGTTTCTTTTTTTGAATTATACATTGTTAAATTCGTAATGCCAAATTACATTCCGATTGAATTATTTTTAACTATTCCTGTGAAATTCACTGTTCCTACTCGACATGTCGTTAATTTAATAAAAATAATGGAATTAAATAACATGTCAACTACATGTATTAAAATACTAATTTCGACACAGATGGTAGTTAAAAATGGCAAAATATTATTTACTTTTACTTAATTTAAGAAATTATTTTAAATTTGATCCTTCAATATTTAACGTATAAATTGTGTATAACAAAAAAATTGTGCTCTCTAAAAATTCCCTTGCTTGCTTAATCATCCTTAATTACGGGCATTATCTAAAAATTATTAGCTTCAAAAAGTCGCCAGCCAGTCTTATATCCCTCTATCGCTACCTGAGCTACCTTACAATCGTGAAGAAGCAGCATTAACGGCGCATTCGTATGCAGAGTCGAGTACCAGCTCTCGATCACGGGCGGCTCCTTCTCTCTCTCTCTCTCTCTCTCTCTCTCTCTCACACACACTTCCTCTCCCTTGGAAGTCCCTTTTCCAAGCTCGCCAAGCCCTGAGCGATTGCGGTGTCGACAACTTGAAGTACATATAAACTCACGTATGCGTAGGCAGAGCGACGGCATGGAAAGCCACGTGACGAGAGCGTAATGAATCTACCTCTCCGAACGAACATACTTAGGACGGTCTCGAGATAGAAACTGGCTGCGCGGCGGAATTCGAAAACTGCACGCGATTAATGTCGCTACAACGAGCGAAGATGCGAGCCGAGTCGTGGGTCGTTGGAGCGGCCGAAGCGCGCATTACGGCATCCCTTTCGCGGATAATCCTGCGATCAGCGGGACCTAATTATCCCGTTCTCTCGTTTGTAATTCCGCGAGCGCCCGTCGCTAATCTCCATTTCAATGTTTAAACTCGCGTCGGCCAGGGGGGGAATCGTCGCGATTAAGACCTTGAGTAAGGACCGATCAGAAACATTCTGTACGGGTTTAAGATATTTCACGATAACGCGACGAACCATAAGACTCGACTAATGAGCATGGAGCGAGGGAAGGGAAGCACTCGGTGGCGCGCAGTTATCTCACTCGAAGCTCGCGTTTCAGCCGAGAACGGCTATGCAAACAACCGAGAACTGGTCGGGAATCGTTCGGCAAGTGTGTAAGTACTCTTGAGGCGGAGGCTGGCGGGAAATCATCATCGGCGGCCGCGAATAGTACCGCCGCCGCCGGTCGCGCCCGAAGAACGATTCCCCGGCTAATCGGCCGATCCGCACCGAGAAGAATCTACCTCCATCGTCTCCATCATATATGTTCGCTCGCGGCCTGCCATATCCTCGCAATAAACCCGCGGTGCGATTCTCTTAATTACGTTCGCACGGACGATAATCTCAGGCCTCGTTAAGTGCGGTGCGCGAGATCGCTGCCGGTGCGCGTCCAAGATGAAACGATTTCAGCGGGGATAAGTGGGATAGGTAAGGGAGGACGCAGAGTGCTTTCGGTAGGTATGCGGCAGGAATAATAGCGAAGGACGCCTAATAAACCTGCGGATGTCCCGCTGCGCGGAAACGGGACGCGCCGGATGAGGCTGTGAACCAATTACGGGGCGCCCGCGCGTACCGCGCTAAGATCTCAAGAGTCGATTTATATGACACTCGTGTTGTATCCGTATATATATATATATATATACATATATATGCTCGGCAAAGATCCGGATTCGCCTGAAGAAATTACGATAATGCGACGGGACTAAAACCGAAAACAACGAAAAGCCGACACATTCTTTAAATGTCAGATTTTTGACGCGACAACTTGTTTTCACTTATATTTTACACCTATTATTGTTGAAATATAGAAATTCAGAACTTCTCTGACTGGTTTTCGTTTTTAATGTTTTTCTACATTTCTCGTCGCAGATTGCATATTTCTGTCCAATTAATTATTTATAGATCTTAGGCGTTTTTTTTATGAAAATAAAATAAATTTGTAACGCTAACGAGATTAAAACTAAATAATGATTTGTTATAATGTTTCAATACAATTGTCATAAAAAATTTTGCGATATTAAACCTACGACTTCTAATTTTTTTACAGAAGCTCCTGGAGAACTTGGATGGGTGCTGACTCTTGTAATAGTGTCCCTAGTATCAGCCGGTATCGGAGCGGTAGTGATGATGACTCTTCTCCATTGTCGAAGGTTAGTATTATTCTTTTACTTTTTCATAAATAGAAATGCATGTTTTTTTAGCTAGTATAAGCGAGAAAAAAGAAAAGATTGAAAATTGTTTTCGCGCGACACGGAATTAACTACCTCCTTCTCGTTAAATCTGTTGGCTAAAATCAATCAGAGTTAACGGTCGTTGAAATTGAAATCCTATTGCATACTACCCAGCGCGCAATCTTCACGGAGACGCTTCTCTCGAGGGCTACGCGAAGAACAGCGTAGCACTATGATACGGATCATCGCGCCGACAGATTCGCGAAGCGATCGCGGTTTCATCTTACAGCCGCACGCGGTCGATTCTCTTAAATTACCACCTACCGGCGATACGTAATCGAGCGAGTCGATCGACACTAAGAACGAGGATAAAGCGGTCGCTAACTAGATCGATTCGGTATGAATTCGACAAGTGACAGACTAACGGGGCGTCGAAAAGGCAGAAAAAGCGGTAGGGAATGGTACTCGAGTACCATTACGAAAGAATCATGACTGCGGTCAGATCTCGATTAGAATTCCTGAGTAGTCAGGAAACGAGGGTTTTCGTGATCGCAATCTCCACATCCTCCTCTACGTCCTTTTCATAGAAGATGATTTATTAAACTTGATTGCCATCTTGCATGTTTCTTCACTTGTAATTTTTATGAAAAAAGAAGATCATATAATAAAATGATTTAGGGCACTCGTTTTATTAACAAGTTGATTATCCGATGTATATGAGTAGTCATTACTGACTTATGTTCAACGATATTCCCATTTGTCGTTATTTTAAAATAATTAATTTAAAAAAACAATTATTTTATCGTAATTACCTCCAACAACAAATATTTCTCAGGATTTATCGATATTTCTATTTGATCTGTTACAGGATAAAAAGCGCCGGCGGCAGAGGTAAGCGAAGTTCTGTCAAAATATGCATAATCTTTGCAAAATTTCACCCCAAAATGCCATGGTCGCTTATAATTTTAACAAATATATCATAAATTTAAACACATATGAATTTATCATGCAAACGTGAATCGGTCCGTGACGTCGGAAACGTGAGTCGATCAAAAGTCATTCTTAAGAAACTGGGTAGGGTTACGGTACATAGGGTTACGATTAGGTTGGTCAGAATAAAGGGAGGTCTGGATTTATTGCCGAGACACGGACTAGCCCTCCAATTATGTCGAATTAACATACCATGTTCGGCGTGGCGAGTTCGCGGCGGCGCTGACAGGTCAGGTTCGAAATGATTCCCAATTATCCGAGTCCCCCCTACTGAGTTACCTGCTCTCTCGCGAGGCCCTTCTATTCGTCCGTTTCTTCATCATGCGTTAATATACGACATCCACATTCACAATAATACAATCTCGGATATGCTTTATAAGAGAGATCCCACAAAAGGTACCTTCAAGAACGCTTCTCGCTTCATCATGTCATAAACTTCAAGTTGTAGAAAAATATGGCGAAACACGTGGACGAGAGAAAGAGAGAGAAACATTCTGGTGAAACTAACATCAACATAATACAAATCAAAGAGATATGTGATATAGAAAATTATATCAACGTTTAAAGTCTGCGATGTGACGTACTATTTATTGTATCATATTAATTAGATTTCATTATGGTAAACATATGAAAGTGTCGTTAATGGTGTTGTAACGTAAAATATTGCAAAATAAACTATTTGCTCGTATTGATCTCTTATCGCGTGATTTCTGAAATGAGCGTCGACTGTGTGCTCGTCTTTATACAATGTGTCCCGGAAAAAACAGGGCGACAGTCAATCGAATCAATAAACGTGACGGTTCGAAAACATAAAGCACGCTTTTAAGATAATGTGTGCATGTCTGTTATCAGAAAGTAAAGGAGATATATCTTTCTACATATTGACGGAGGCAGTCTCACGATGTCTCGTCGTCGCTGTTTCCGTTGCAGCCAACGACGACCGTCACGGTTTCAGACGGTGAAAGGACTCGAACGAAAAGAGCGAACCCCATTGCGGGAGACCCCATACAGAGACCTAATACACGAGCGTGCGCGTGCTCGGCGGTGGGCGAAGAGGAAAGAGAGCAACACCGTCGTGGCATCGAGTGCCAGCGTCGATTGGAGTTTAATTAGTTCGCATAATGCAAACCGTTCATGGCGGTATAAACTACGAGACCGTCTGCCTGCGAGACGTTTCTCCGTCGTGCTGCTTAAAGGATATAACCGATGCGATGCGATGCGATACGACGCGACATGACGCGACGCGACGCGATGCGACGCGACGCAACGGACGGACCAACGAGCGCGGCCGGACGACATAAAAGACAGTGAAACGCGTCTAATTAACTTTCTGATTTAAAATCAGCCGCACAACACGATACGATCGACGAGCGAACGGCGGCGAATGTAAAAAGACGATGAGCGAGCGAAAAGGCAGGAGGGGATTGTGCTACTGCCTGGGATGTAGGGGTCACCCGAATTAATTATCCGACACTCGTTTCATTGAATCTTTTGAATTACTATCGGGTCTTCGATTTAAACTTTAACCTGCTTAAACTCTAAACTAAAACCGAAGATTACATTCCACTAATTAAAAAGACATTTATTTGAAATGCATGTAATGTAAAATATTTTAAAAAATATATTTGTCAAACTTTAAAAAAAGATTTTTGTAAAATTATTAATCTTCTTTATTATTTATAATATTACGTTTTTTCGTATTGTAAAATTATTTCTTAAAAAATATTGGCGAAAAGATATTTAAAAAAATTGTAATTTATAATTGATTACAAATAAACCGAAATAAGATTATTTCGTAATGATAGTATTATCAGTTTTCGTTCCTTTCGCAATTTCGTATCAATAATCGTCCAAGGTGGTCCGCACAGAGCAATTTGTATTTGCAACCCATAAGATGCATAATTTCGTTGTTCTCGCCCTCAGGGGCGAGCTCTCTAGTCCGGTTTTAGAACGGATAGCCGCTACGAGAGGCACGAACGACTAAGATACAATTACACGTTAAGACGCGATGATTTATTACTACTTCTTGAAACAACAGGGTCTGTTAATCCCCCGTAATAATATGTAAAAGAGAAAATTTCTCAATGACAAAATGGAATTCCAAAGAAATCTTATCGTCATAAACGGCTTATTCACTTATGACAAGAGTAAAACCTTACAAATATATCAATTTAGATCAAATACATTTTTGTATTGATATATCTAACATATTATTCTTAAAATAATCGATTTATCGATTATCACACGATTAACTTAAATATTTTAATTACGTTTTTTGGGGGATTAAATGTAATTAAAAATTTTAATACGAAAATATGACAATTAATTAATTTCCGAATTGTAAACGAATCGAAATTAGCTGAAGTATTCACGCTTCTAATTCCGGATTAGAGTAACAAATAAAAAAATGAATAAATAAATTACTTACCTCACGGCTGCTCGTCGATGCCCGATCGAGATGCCTGGCCGACGCGACGCCGCGCCATCCTCCTCTGCTCAGATTCCTTCGTTGCACACACAACATTCGTGAAACATGATTAATTATGATCGCGCACTTTGCATGACACTCCCGAGCTTAACTATACACGACGCGTAATTCGCGAAATATGCGAGAAATTATTAAACGATCGATGTATCACGGTTATTGAAATCACTTGAGTTCGCAAGTCACTGCTCCATTCTTTCAATCTGCAAGTAACGATGTAACGATCAAGTTAGTCATATCTAACTAACAGTAATTCCTCCACACATCTCCAAAGAAATAATTATTGTATAAAACTAACATGAATTTGTAAGTCTTATCTCTTTTCGTTTTTATTGAAATATAAATGAATAAATCATATGAATTATTTGCATTTGTAATCATAACCTCAATATGCTTATGAATTATTAATTATGAGTTAACGAACCGTGTCGCTTGATGAGTAAATTGTTAGTAATGTCAATCAAATTAGTAACGTTTTCCGTCTTCCGGTACTTGCCGCGATCGCGTTCCGAGGAATATTGCGCCGACAAAGACGAATGTTGTTTAGCGTCGCTATTTGCCGCCTCGTCGTGCGAACGTACGTACGCTAAACAAGCGCGCCAAGGTTGCGCGCCAAAATTACGCGCCAACTGTGCTTCTTCCTCAAAATATTTGATTTACAAAATAGACATAATTTTATTCCTTATAATTTCGATTGAGTATTAATAAACGATAATTAATCTCCAGAATGCCTTCTTCAAGTATTATACGGTAAATGGGATACTTCAGATTTGCAATGAGAATTTTACAATGAGAATCAATCAATATTTCATTTATCGAAAAAATTTTGTACTTTTTAATTTGATATGTGTTAACATGTAAAGCATCGAAACGCATTAATCTTATATCTTTATAAGATTTTTTTAGGAATAGACTTTTTATTAGGATTATTTTTCAATATTGTCAGTATCTCTTTCGGATGTAACCTTAGCATTATAAAAACTAATAAATCCGCAATTTAAATCAATAATGGGCCTGACCGGGGCTTGCGAAACATAGCTTTATCATGCCGACATTTTATAAGATTACAGATAATTGAATATCCTGCCGGGCAAAAAATAAATTAGTGAAAGTTCGTTAATAGTACATTCTTCCGTGCATAAGGATTGCTTTAAGTGCCATTGCTTAAGTGTCGGGCGAGTAGCGCGTTAATGGACGGCTGAAAGAGGTTGCTCTCGCGCAAAAAAGAACGGGGGTTCCATACCATACACGTTAGATCGCCGTGCGATCCTCCGTATACAATGACGATCGAGGAGTCGAGTAGAAAAGGTGAATCGAATCCGTTAATCGGCTTATCGCGCCGTCTGGAACGATATTTTGGATCAGTCGATGTATAATACGTCAAGAAACCGAGATGCTACGTGCTCAACACGTTATATATATATATTGATGCCATCAGCTACAAAATCTTTTGTCGTATAAATTGAAATTTTACATCAAATTGATTATAACAAATTTATTGAATTATATAATTAAATTAACAATACATGAGTTACGTACGATTAATTAGCTAAAGGGAATAATTTGAATATAATAATTTCTTTTACTTATGATTTCTAGTAGATTTTATTTGATCAGAATTTTAATTTTAGTATCATAATTTTATTTTCAAGAGATTCTTTACATCAAATGATAAAAACAAGAAACAGTTTGCATTAAAATTTATTCGAAATTTTATTAAAGACTCTTTCATAAATTCATTATATCGTATATCTTATACTGGGCGTTTATCAAAAAGTAATAAATAAAACATTTCTGACATATTTAATCCTCATATGTATGTACACAGTACTTAAACAATAAGGAAACTGTAAGTATCAATAATGACTTATGATCAAATTATAGATCTAATCATAATAAATTATATTAAATTCTTATTATACGATATCTCACACGTGACATAACAGCAGTGGAAGGCAGGAAATGAGTTCTACGTACTCCCTTAGCTATCTGATCGTGACGAAAGAGCATAACATTTGCCCTCCTCTCTCTCCCTCTCTCCACCGTTGTCACGATATATTCTCTAGTGCCACACACTTTTCATGTGTCGCCCAATTAATATTCTACTTATCTATTCTAATAACTGATATGCCGCAGGTGATACGGCACGACAGTTTGAAAGAACGAACGGATTCGATTACCTAAACTCGTTCGGAAGGTAGAAACTATCTTGTAATCAGAACGTTGATCCGCAACCATTTTTATGCACGGAGACATTTTCGCGGAATGACCGTCCAATAACTTTTTATGCCATATTATCGTTAATAAAATTTATAATAATACGAAGAGTAATAGTTATGATTAAAAGTTTTTGATGATGAATTTGATGGGAAACGAAATATTACTTTATATTATTGTAGGAATATGGGTCGAAAATCTAAAGATTATTACTTCTTTTCTTAGAATTTACTTTACTTAAGAATAATAAACGCGGGTAGGAAATATTTATAAGAGCGCGGTCGACCTCTTTCTTTCGCTGTTCGTCGACACCATTATCCGGCTTGCGAGAGCCGATCTTTCACCTTGCCAAATCTTACATGGACCAATAATATTACAATACGGAATAACGCATCATCATCACGGTCATGTATACAATAAACAAGTCCTTCTTGGAAAGTTGGTAACCGAAATCTAACTAAATAACGTATACGTTAAATAACGAGATACGACAAGGAACTTTTCCTATACACCGAGAAAAATGTTTTGCATTATGAACCAAAAGTTTTGTTGATATGTACCCAAGAAAATTATTTAGTTACTGTAAACAAATATTTTATTTGCTTATATCTTGTTAAATCGTTTTGGTTTAGAGCACAAAACAGAACT
>VBVR01001859.1:8403-26724 GCA_011638315.1 Tetramorium parvispinum
ATGATAACCAGAATTCCTATTATAATAATCAGAATATTTGATAAATCCTACATCATTTTTCTGATTCGTCCGATTTTAACCAGAACTTTTTCTCAGTGTATGTATAATTGTTTTAGTTCACAAATTTTGACTTCTCTTTCATATAAATATTCAAGAAAAAAATATTAATGATAATAGATAAATTTACATTGCATTTGTTTGTGGAAGAAGAGTAGGTGACGGTGTCCTTTATTTTTCTTAAAGAGAGAGAGAAATATGGCCACCGTAAATATCCAAGTAGAACAGAAAGTCACAATACTGTCAAAGTGACGTCAAAATGATGATACGATGATTACAAAATTTACCTTTCGATCACAATTGAATAATTTTTTTATCATTTTGACATCACTTGAGATCACTTGAGGTCACTTATTACGACTTTCTTTCTATTCTACCTGGGTATGAGGCACAAATGTAGACTAATTACAAACAAGTATCATTAAGATCTCGCAATCGACATAATTCGTTGGAAATGTCGCAAACCGCCGTGCACGTCGCAACTCGTTCATCTTCCGCTTTTCGCTCGAGCGCCTTCTCTTTTTCGTCATAATCTGCCGGAGCTACGGGGCGGGCGGTGGTATTGTCGTCGCGAGAACGACACGCCGCGCGACCGCCCTCCGCAAGTGCGGTTTTGACGTAAGCGAACGAACCTCGGTTTAATAGCATTTCCATTTGCCTAATGATCACGGCGACCGTACCCGCGTATCGTGGCCCTATCCACGCTCTTATCGCATTTCCTCTCCGGTACACACGAGAGGCGGCTGCCGCCTCTCGTGCCGTTGTTGGGTCGTTGCCGGTTGTTGTTGGCTGGGTATCGCTCCTGGGTATCCACAGCCACAGCCACAGCCGCCGTCGCCGCCGCCGTTGATTCCGGAGATTCCGCTCCTCGTGCAGACACAGGCGGCCATTGTGTGGAAGCTATTCGGCAAATAAGATTATTACTGTGTATATAAGTCGCCTACGTCATGCGGATTACGCTCGGCGCGGAGCCCATCGCCAACGCTCATTTTGCACCGTTCCGTCCGTCCGCGCGACGTGCGTGTCTCCGCGCGGAAGAGCTCCTGTCTGCGTGCCCGGGCGTCGCCTTACCGCGCGACCGATGTATCTACATGTGGACAAATATATGCGGAAGTACCCAAACTGGTTCCTACGCCGCAAACGACGTTCGGCGGCCAACACTCGCGCGCGCGCGGCGAGTACTGATCGCGATTATGCATGGTGCATTCGAACGTTGGGTATTCAGGGCGCGGGGAATGGAAGGAGATAGGAGGCTTTCACTGACATTTACAGACCGCGCATGGCGCGCATCACGATCAGTCGCTCGTCGCTTTTATTTCTGCTACAGGCACTGTCTGATAAGCTCTTTTACGAACCATTACTTTTTTTCTCCGCGGCGCGCCCCGCTCCCGTAAGAGAAGTCACGCAAGGTTTTAAACTTCAGGAAGATATTTTTTACTTTAAAGATATTAGAAACTAAATTAACAAAAAAATAGTGATTTAATGTATTAAATAATAATTTTGGAGTTGTAAATCTTTGTCGTAACTGCAGACAACAATTCTAATCTCGACAACAATGGATTAACAATGCTACCTATTCTTTTCGATGCATCTGTTATTCACTTTACAAGTTCCGGCGCATTCATCAAAAACTGTCACTTGGCTGTTTCGCTTTTTAATCGTCCTATTGTATCCACGGCATATACGTCGGTAATTGCGACTGGTATCGTCGTCTACCTTGGTTAATATCTCGCCAACGCTGCTCTTCAACATAATCTCTGACTCATTGAAACTTCGCCACATAAAAGCGATACTGGCTTTAATAAGCACGTCTAATCTGCGTCGGCCAACAAGAGAAGCCCTCGTACTATGCATATGGTACATCTAGCACGTGACGTCCAAAGTAGATTTTCTTTTGAATATTCGTTACTCTTTACTTTTAATATCAGTCTCGGAAAGAAAAATTGGATGAAATTAATGTCTGTAATTAAATTCATCGGAATTATTTACAGGAGATTTTCGAGTTAAAGCTATTTTGTAGCGATATTTAAATATCACTATAAAAATAGTATTAATTCAAATCTCTGTATATATACATTATAATACATATAAATGGTACAGAAATAGGATTATTCTAAAAAATCAAAATCCATTTTACTGATTATTGAAACGACAATCGCGTTCAAATTTTGCAGTCGTATCCAGCGCAAACTTCAACAAAACTGACTAAAATATTTTTATCTCCAATAACACTATCTACGGTAATGCGATCAATTTGGGACACTAGCTTTCCATTATTCCAAAGCAACCGCAGAACCATTAATAGAATTTGGCGTATTCATAAAGTTTGTTGCCCCGAAATGACTCTCGAGATTATTCTACAGTAATTTCATTCGCAATTGAAAATATTATAGTTATAATATTAGTACATATTACAATTCTGTAAAATAAGAAGATAAAATAGTCATCAGAATATCTAAAATACTTTTCCTCAAACCTTATTAATTTTTTATTACATTAATTCTATCTCTTGACTATTGCTCTAAAACAATAAAGGTAAGATGATAAAGGTAATTTTAATAGAAAACTCTTGTATGAATTTTAATGTTAAGTCCAATTTCCCAATTTATTTTGCAAACGGGAACGGGAAATAGATTTTCGCGATGAAATATGTGAAAAAGAATTAGAATATGATATGAGAGAAAAACAATGTGGACCTATCTCTGATTTGCATGAAATTCTTTCGCCGAAATGAAAAACCGGGCTTGAATATGCAGCTTACATCGGCCATAAATTTCTCGCGTACTTTCCGGGTCAATATACCGGAAATTTGTTTTCGGCAGCAGTTCGCTCTCGTGTAAGACTTCATCACCTCGCAGTATTGATCGATACTGATCGATAATACACGATTATGATGGAGAAGCAAAAAGAGCTCATAAAACTCGGCCACCGATGCTGCCTAGGATGCTGTCGAACCTCCCCGAGAAACTTTAAAAGCTTTGATAAAGGTGCTTTTACGCTTTGCGTGAAAGTTTAAACGTACGCCGCCTGTATAGTATTTTGTTCAAAATTATAATTGTCTGAATGGTATAGTTCCGACCTCGAGGTATTGAAAACAGCATGAGCAGGTATTGGATACAAGTTTGTTTTTTTTAATAAAATATAAAATTTTACATTTCGATCCTTTTTTATTAAAACAGCTAGGATTTATACTTTATTACTTCGTAAAAATCAAAGTTACGTGCCATAAAATCATCGTTTATAATGAGTATCACGTTCGAAAAAGCAATTTGGAATATTAAATTTGATAACGTTAGAGACACACCTAATCCTCCGCGTAAATTATAAAATAGACATTAAACTTTATTGATATTTTTAATCTAATAACCCAGCAAAGATATGAGAGATATAAAGAATTTGCTACATTATCTACTGCAATATATTCTTATATCTCTTTTTAGTCTTTCTTTTATTTTATTGATCATAACTTCTCTCGCAAATAATATTGTTTTATTCTATCCACTGTTTTTCTCAATATTATAAATAATAATATTATTAAATTATTTATAGAAAATTATAGAATTAAATATTATTTTCTTTATTGTATTAATAATAGAAAAGTAGATATTTATTTTAGAAGAGAAAATATATTGAAAAGCAAACTGATAAAAAAATATACATGTATAAGATAAGTAGTATAATATGAATCAGAAACAAAATAAAAAAACTTAAAATTTCTTTATTTAAAAAGCCATATTTATTATTATATATTCTTTTACTTAACAATTACCTGCACATTCTGTAATTGATTCCTTAGCAGTAACAATACCAAAGAAGGCCATATGCGTACGATATGGATACTGTGCTGCGATTAATACAGCATGCTATCGTTACGTATTCAGTGCGGCACGTCGTTCACCTCCGTGGATCCGTAGGTGTAACTTGAAGACCGTACGCGTCTGTATTGCGAATACGTGTGCCATGTATCTTCTATGCTAGAGAGGAACGAAACGCCAGCGAGTTAGCAGGTATTGGAGCAGACGCTCTACGACATGCAAATCATATCACTGCCGTCTACTGTGCGTCTCTGTCAAAGCCGTGAGCGTGATATCATAACGGCGTACACGAATATGTATAAGCTGCGACGTTGATCGAACTTAATTTCATTCATTATCGTGACGTGACGCGGAAGCGGTACACCGGACAGCTGTATGATTGCAAGAAAAATTCGCGACGTGATAGTGTTTTAAGGTAGACGTAAAGAGTCACGCTATAACGTTAAATCGTATTTCAGATACTGTGATATCAACTTCATAAATTTGAAAAGCTGTATCTCGACGATTAATCAGAGGGCGATGAAGTATTTCGTAGTACAGTATTCTTTCTTGGACGGTGATTTTCTTCCTTAGCGAGAACATTCTTTAGAATCTTTTAATAAAAGAAGAATATTACCTTGTGGAAGAGTGCTTTTCATTCGCTTCTTTCATCGTAAGAAAATCAATATATATAAATCATTATATTCAGACTACGCAACAATTTTTCGAAATAAAATAACTCAGGTTGATCATTTTTGAGCAGACATTAAAATATTTTATTTTTGCATTGTTAGAAGCAATGTGTGAATACCACACACTTTTAGCGTATGGTGTGACTTCCCCGTTTTAAGACACCTATGAGTGTGTTAATTTTTAAAAAATGTGTGAATATCACATTTTTAAAAAATTTAAATACTCATAGACGTCTTAAAACGGGGGTCACATATCACACGCCAAAAATGTGTGATATTCACACGTTGCTTCTAACAGTGTAAGTATTCTTGCAGAGAGACTTCATGTGTCGCTTATCATCTCTTTTCAATAAAGAGGCATCTTGCAGTCTTTTTTTTAGTTACATGTTGTCCCTCCTTTGTTTGATATTTATTTGTATCGATATCAATGTCGTCAGTTTCTCTCGAGTGCGGCGCGACTAGGATAGAAAGGTTTCTAAATAATTGCACGCATAGGATTCCCCGTCTTATGACAGCGGACGTTTCACGGTAGTGCATTTCTGCGAAGTCGGAAGGACGCGTGGGAAGAGACGGTACGTACGTCGCTACGGTTATGGATATTGCTCTCACGCGTCACATTGGACACAATATCTCTGATGGCGTGAAGTTTATCTGCGTCCTTTTTGTCGCTTTAACGGTAATGGTACCAATGGATTTATTTGCATATGTCATATCTATTTAGCGAGGAGAGCCGGGACGGTTCCTCGGTTCTCTCCGCTTCCTCGGTTCGATTCACAATGCCGGGCTTTACTCGCGGCCTGCCTGGTACCCCATAAAACGCGACGCTATACGCTCGGCGTGGCGAGAAGCCCCGGCGTGCACACTGCCACTGTTCGTCTCGCAGTGCGGCCTGGCGATTATGTAAATGTTGCTCATGGAGGCGCAACAGATGCCTCTCGCCCGACTATCGCACCTCCGGACCCTCCTTTGCCGCGTCGGGATACGCCTACGCCCCTAATCCCAATATAGCGCCGCTTCAGCCGCGACGCTTCGCGGGATATTGTTTAGATCCTCCAGCGAAATTCCTTAGAAATTCCAGATAGTGCCGAGGCGATCCGCTCCTAACGCCGTGAGGAGGGTGCGAATTGAAAGGGAAACGATCGAGGCATTCTCCCGTATGCGCGCACATCGCCGCGCCGTTACACGCCGCGAAACTTGCCCGAAACTTCGTACTTACTTGTCTACTCGATAGATCGTGGTTCGCGGCGCAGCGATAAGCGCGTATCACGTACCGGGAGCGGCGTACTGTAGGGACGCGTGATTATCGGGCACAGAAAGTTCCGTGGATTCTAATCAGCGAGACCACGGCTCCGCGATGCAATCTCGATTGTCCTCGCGCGTTGCACCTTCCTCCGGCGCTGCTTCAAGCCGTTGCAACGCGCGTTGCCTTAAAACCCGAGTTTCCCGCTGCGCGGAACGCCCGTGTATTCCCTTCAAGATCGGTGTCCCGGACCGTTCTCAGGTCTGACGAATGATTATCGAGCATGCGAGGGAGAAAGAGGGAGATTGGTCTACCGACGCGTATCAGGTCACATTAATATATCGATTATAGGCAGGCCGGTGTGCCATTACCGTGCATTAGCGCCCCTGACTCACGTCCTTCGGCGAGCGCGATTAAGATAAAATATGCATCCTGCTGTATTATCTATATCACCAATAAGGAAAATCCTATGAATTGTGTATGATATACGCTCCACGCTAGTCCGCGGCCCCGTCGCCGATTATTCATTCGCTACTAACCGGCCGCCGCATGTGAAAAGATTGGTGTCCGCCATGTGCGAGCACGAAGACAGAAACTACTTGTGTTACCTCGTGCGTGCGATGTATCGTGGATAATGGGTCCGGCCGAGATAAATAGCGCCAACAACGTCTCTCGTTGCGGCGAACAGGTCGAAGGCAGTATCGATATTATCTCGAGTATGTGGGATAGGAAGGTGCGAGGTGTCGTTAATAACTGCCTCCTCCCGGAGGAATGCCAACTCGGTTTAATCATCGCAAGCCGCTGAGCGAGAGAAGCGCGCGATGCACTATTATATGGATCTTATGCACTACGCGTGTGCGTACCACTCCAGTTATGCGCGTCAATATTCATGACTGTATCATAATGGTATGATAAACAGACCACCGGTAAATTTGCATATTAGTCTCAATCACTCGGGATTAATTCGCACTTTTATCGCAGTCGCGAAGTTGCCGTCGAGGAATATTTTAGTAATTGGAAGTTATCTCATGGTTAAAAGGACTAGTCTGACAATTATGCGTGTCAAACTATCGTCGAAGAGCTCTCATATATCTAAGTAATGTACACTGAAAAAAATTCTGGTTAAAAATAATTTATAATAACCAAAATATTTGATCACGTCTACAAGATTTTTCTAATTTGTCTGTTTTTAACCAGATTTTTTTTCATTGTAGATAATTGCAGGTTGTACCAAATATATATTACAAGATTTATTTAAGACTGACCCTTGCATGTATCCTGCATTAAAAACTTTCGAACTCTAAATGATAAAATAAATAATGAATCTTTATTTATGAATATGTCGTATTTAATATTTTTTATGAATAATTATTCAGCTTTTGAAATTCTTTTATGTATGTTTTGAAATTGGTATACTTTGATGAGTATAAGAAATTTGCGTTGTGATCAAAGGTACGTACGCCAATTACCGGTGGCGCGTTCGTAATGAAAGAACACGTCAATATTCATGGCCTCATGTTCCATAATCATATGGTAAATGGGCCTCATCACTTATGGCTTTACGAGCCGCGAAGTGCCAGCGCTTTAAGAGTGACATGATTACTTTTACGATGGTTGATGACCCATGCAGGACGAAGATGTTAAGCTCCATGCGGACTGATCGCATCGTATGGCTCAACTCATTGCACGAGATTATGTCTTTCATCATGTTCGTAACGTGAATAATTCTTTTCGATAAATGAATACTTCGATAAATTATTTCATTGCTGCAGATAGAACCATAATAAAGGATATGTAAATGAGGGAAAATACTTCATAATCTTCATCTGCTAAAATATGACACATTTTAAGCTTAAAATTAAACTTTATCGAGATTTGCAAAAAAAACTTTTCATGGCAAGTTGAGATTTATTGAGTTTTCAAATATTAAAACAATTAATCTCTGTATCTAATATATCTTAGAATGAAAAGAGTGTACATAATTTTTATAACTTGTTTTATTAAACAGCCGCTCTTGTGGGGAATTTAGATTTCCATTACTTTACTGAATGTCTCCCCTACAAGTTTATCAAATTTACTTTAAGCAAGATTAATTTCGTCTGCTCGATATACTACTTTTTTCGTCCACGGGGGAGTTGGATTTGCCCTCTCGTTATTTTGAACCTGAGTGCCCTAGTACCTCATGGGGAGGATAACGCGACTCGGCAAAGCCACAGAGCTATTTATTATACGTTGGAAGTCACCGGTGGGGCCCCAGGTTGCACACGATAATGCTCCCAATGCACTGATGACTCATTCAGGAAGCCTCAGATGGTGTCGAGCCTGCTTCGTACGTTTCGCCGATCACATCGCAAATACAGCAGTCGTTTCGCTCGATGGAAAAAAATTAGACGGCTATTATTCAGAAAGCTGCTAATTTGCGAAGCAAATACTAGAGAGATCGTTAAATTAGATTTTTCCTCCGGATATCAGTTTCTATATTTCTATTTAATATTTGTCCAACGTTAACGAGGCACCTTCGAACGTTTGATTAATTATTTTATTATTTATACATACCTATAGGTATTATTACAATTAATTATATATAATTGTGCGACGGTATTTGATAATATTTTATATTTTTTCATAAAATAGAAATGCCGATTTAACAAAGAAATTCATCATGGATTGAAGGGAGGTTCAGGTTCAAATTCTAATTAAAGTGAAATTTCTAATAAATTTTAATAAATTCTCTACAATTTTAATTCTCTACAGATTTAAAAAGGATACTCATTAACATTAAAAAGTTAAATCGATTAATTGATTTAAGTATGTGGATTTATTGACAGAAAAAATTGCATTTCAAGATCAACAAATAATCGACGCGCAGTTTACTGAGTTCGAAAAAGTATACAAAATTCACACAAAAATATTATTATTAAGTTATAAGGATTTTGCCCGACCAAAGATGATATGGATTTATTAACAGGAAAAATTGCATTTTAAGATCAACAAATAATTAACGCACAGTTTATTGAGCTCGAAAAAGTATACAAAATTATACAAAAGCATACAAAAATATTATTATAAAATTATATGGATTCTGCCCGACCGAAGATGGCATTTTTCTCTACTTAACTGAATGCCGATTTACTTTCGATTAAATATAATTTACTTTCGAATAAATACATCTCTTGTTTACATCGTCTTCTTTTTGTTTAAATAAAATCGAGTATGAGCTGCAAAATTGATTTGTGAAATGATTTCGAAGAAGATTAGTATATATCAGAAGAAACTGACCAAGAATACATGTTGAAGATCAAAAATACCCGTGGAGCGATAAGACAGACTGTCTGTCGAACTATTCTCAGAAAATAATATCGAGAAGATGGTCTTTCAGTTACAGCGACGTGGCAACCTTTGTTTCTCGCAATTGAATCGATTCTGTCGACTTGCTTTCCTCTTCGTATCTCGAAGCCTTTAAAGATACCGGATATAAGCAATAATTTTTTCGAGTTTTTGCAAGACGTTGGACGGCATTCGTTCTTCAACGACGAGAGGAAAAGTAAATATTATAGATGGCGATGACGATGAAAAAGGAAGGTGGCACCATCGGTACATTCTTTGACAAGCCAGGTGATAATGAATTATTCAATCGGATAATCACGGCCGTGTCGCGATTGCGAATTAGTCACAGCCGATGGTGAATGTGTGAGTAAAACGTCTTTGCGTATGAGCGACTCATCGAAGCAGCCTACGAGAGGGGCATCCTCTCATTCTATGGTCATTAGTATTTCGTACAAGCGCCTAATGACTACTGTTTAATGACTACTAATTTGCCGTTGACCTTGGATAATTGGAGAGTCTCATATCCTTGTTAAAGATTTAATGTCTTGGTTTAAAGCAGAGCCGTTGTCGACGATTTAACATATCCTTACATGGAAAGTTTTCAAGTTCTCACACTGAGAGCAAAATATAGTTACTTTTCGCTTCAAACTCATAATTTATATAATATTTCTAACACTAAATATGATTAACTTAACTATATGTATCATTATGTTAGCCATAATTATCTTTAGAAATACTAAAAATTGTGGTTGAGGCCAAAAGTAACTATATTTTTCTCTCAGTGCATAGAATAAACTTTTTTTTTTGTAAATATTTTCACAGAAGTACAACCGATACGTATACGAATATGATTATAATATTTATAATATAATATTAAATCGCACAGATTTAATACCCGCTACGTCGTTACTTTATGCCAAAAAAATATAATATTTCTCGTACACTTAACGAAAGTTAAATACATATGAACAATCTTATTAAATAATGAAAAAAAGTGTTTTCTTAAGGAAATATCATTAGTACGTAGCTCACACGCGTCGGACCGGTCTCTCCACAGCATCGTTACCGTCCGCCGTTTTTTTATGGCACCTTTACGAACATTACCACGTAATGTCGTAAACATGCGGCAGGTCTTCGCGCTCATAAAACGACCAATTGACACGAGGAGGCATAAACAACCTTCATCGTGGACAGTGCCGTGGTGATGAGAGGAATAATTTCTTTACTTCGCTTTATCCCACTGCTTCTACCATAATTTGTTTTATTCCTTTTATGACTAAATTTTGCGTCACGTGTACCTTTATATCAAGTACCTATATATTATGAACGAAACATGTACATACATACATCTCGAGTGTGCAAAACAAGTGTGCCAATAAAAGAATTCATGGCATTATATACATTTACTTTATATGTAATTAAAAAGAGGTATAAAGTTATTACTTGGACATTTTTGCAGGACACACGGTTTTACGAGGGAAAGAGATCGATTTTACATTTTATGCTCTACCGTTTTATGTTCTGCTGTGCACTCACGATATCCTGCTTCTCTACGAAACTAAAACGAGTTTCGAAAAGATTAAATCAGATTGAAGTGAAATGACCCGCGACGTGGCCCGTGGCTGTTTGTCCGCGCCTTCTAGTGCTTCCGTATAAGTATTAAACGCTTCTTCGTGGCTTTAACGGGCCCTCGTCGCATTACCGGGTAATGTCGTAAGCGCGCGCGGTGTGCTCCTGCGGTCATAAAACAGGCGGTCGACAGGAAATGGGGAAGAAGGCACCGCACGCTTTTCTCTCGTTGTTCTTTCCGCGCGCGCAATACTCCCGAAACGCCGAGCCCCGGGTCCGCTCGTGTTCTCCAACGCTGGCGAACGCGTGCCGTCGGAAGCAGTGACACGGTTTGGCTCTCAGAAGGACAAATAGAAATGGCCTCCGGGGAGGAAGGTCGCCTAGATAGAGAGAGCGAACGTGATAACGACGAGCGGGAGTTTGTTGTTTGTCCCGTGCAATCCCCGCGGATACCTGAAGCTCGTCGTCTCGTTTGGTCCGCCGGCCACCACCGACACTCGACGCCCTCTCAGCAGTACGCCGCCCTTCGCTCAGCTATTTTGCGCAAAGCGCAACCTCCCCGTGCGGTTCTGCGGTTGTACATATCTTGCGGTAGCGCGAACCGGTCTCCTAAGTGCAAGAATAGTCTGTTTATCTGTGATTTGACTTGCGCTACTTGCCGTCCGACTTGCCCGGCCAATTCGAAATAATATCTTTGCTTCCAATCAAGCCAAAAGTTCGACGAGTAATTCCTATATATAATGAATGTATAATAAAATTCCATGTATAATGAAATTTAACTTTACCTCAACTTTTTAATTATTGTTACAAATATTACATTTTTTTTACATGTGCGCAGTATATATTTTTACAATGGAAGATTTAACAAAACTGAGCTCGAAGAAATAACGACGGGAACGAATAAGCTGTTGAATCTACAAGGCCACGGCATATCCGGGATAGTTTGTCTGAGTTTCCGCCATACCTGATTCGAGCGTCATCCCGTCGTTATTCTCCGCTTATGAATCCTCACCGCAAACTATGTATGCGCGTCCCTGGATGCAGCTTGTATAACATGAACCCTACGGCGATGTACTCTGATATGTAGGAAGTAAAGCAAACGATAATGTCCATGTAAGTTATAAATAAACTCTGGTTAGTAGAGTTACGGCACTTATGGTAATAGACGAATAAGTTTACCTAAAATACGGGAGAGAACTTCGTTAATACGTGTTTATATATAATAACAGTGAATGAATGCATTGGAATAATTTCATAAGGCAGTTTCTCTTACTAGTCATTTAACTGTAATTTTATCAAATATCATATTGAAAATTGTAAGGATTCTTGCGAAAGTTTTTAAACCGTGACACAAATAAAAATCCTACATGTAGGTAAATGATATTATAATTTATGATAAATTATTTAAAATGAATTCGACGAACATCGCACTGGTGCTTTAACAAAACAATAAAGAGAATGTATAATATAAAAGCGTAGAAGCGAAGATCCACGGTGTGCAGGCGTGAAGAACCATCGTGATCTTAACCCTCATTAGTCACTCGACACCCTTGACCGATGACGATCAGCGTCATGCGGTAAACACGACCCTACATTTCGGACGATTTAAAATAACCATTTTTTTTCTCCCTTTACCGTCGTCGCAGGTTACCCAGGTAACCCGGTAAGTTCCCGAGCGGCTTTGATTTTTATTTTTGGGGGCCAGCTGGTACGCGATGCCTCGACGAGCGTGTTTATGCGAAGGGCTCATTGGTACAATCACGGTGACGGTGCATAATGAACGCAGGGAGAGGAACTCGCGAGCCAGCAAGCGCGAGTCGTCTTGACGATGATAATAAATCGTCAAGAAAACGATGACGCGAATGTTTGAGAAAAGCTCCGGGTCGGAGCATGAATCGGATTCTTCGACAATGGGCCGCTGCTACTGCGTCGTGGTAAAGGTCTCCGAGTAATAGATCTTAATTGGATCCTTTGAGAAACATATTTCATAGTCAATTACCTTAATGGTCGGCATGCTTGAGCATGCTACTAATCTTGCAAGAACCTTGAAAGAATCGTTTTGCAACATTCCTACGCAATTTGAATTTGTACAGGATTTAATGGGCTTTAGAGCCATTTCTTATGTAAACGAAGACGTTCTTGCGAATAAGTGAGCGCGATAATCATTGTTGCCTCCTGTACAAATAATTGATCGATTCTAAAGATTTCCCGCTCTATACATATATACATTGAATATTATTTATTTTTGATAATTATTTTTGTTGACGTCGCGATTTAGGCTTTTAAAGGAATTAGTTTTCAATTTTAACGTTTACATTTACAAATTAATAGAGTAATCTCTTCGCATTAAAAAAAATTGAAATTTTTAAAAATAATTATGGAATTACTTGTTCTGTGAAATCTTTTGTATGTAATTAACAAAAATAGACTTAGATATTTTCTTCTAATATGATAAGTAATATAATCTTTTATATTTTTACTTGTCGAAGTAAAAGATGTAAAGTTACGTTGAAATAAAATAATTCCAAAATTCGAGTCTATTAAATTTTCTTGTTTACAACAACAGTGGAACTGTGTCATCTCGAGCCGTTTTACTGCCGTGTTTACTCGATAAATTACTGTTTTACTGGCGATTCAGGCTGTGTCTTCGTGAGTACATTAAAATGGCACTACACACGTTCATTTGGACAAAACATGCGTGGCGAAAGTTTATCCGACATGAAAACACAATTTCGGAAATTTACATATTCGGAAATTTATAGTTATCTTTTAATATTCTAATTTACGCCATAGTTGAAGTAGCATATGGCTATTCTGTGTTAATTTCTATGTTGGATACATAAACATGAAGAACTTATTTATACGAAGCTCACATAATAAATATCGGTTCAAATTATATGTATAGGCATATTATTCGCCAGACCACAACTCGGTTAGACAAGAATCGTCAGTATATTGTGTGACGGGATTCGTGGAACGAATACCGCGCCGGCCTTTTCACCGGACATAATCTAATTTCCTTCTCGCTCCCGTGAGATGTTTATATCTCGTGGAATTATGCGCTCGATTTGGATTTATAATAAAGAGCTTCGGGATCGGAGCGTGGCTCATTCGGAGAGGCGCGAGGGCGCATAAATTATGGTAATCCTCGGTGTGCCCAGCGGCGGCACTCCAGCAATTTAAATTCAGTTAACGTAACGCGTTTGATTTGATGCTGGCGGGCCACCTGCCGGTAAATGGCCACCGATTTTAAGAATGAAATTCTTAACAAGCCCTTAAGATACGTCTCCTCCGTGCCTGCTCCTCAAAAGAAACTCTTCGGATTCGTGACCCACAAATTAAGTAAAATATACGTTCCGTGCGTACGGCAGCTTGCACGGTTTTGCTTATGAAACATCGTCCTGCATCAATGACGATATTACGACACGCACAAATATAATTTCTTTCCTAAAACGTGTATTAAGACAGTTAATAAGGCTAATGACTGCTTATTACTTAGATATTTCGTGATTATAAATACGCATGAACGAATATTTATGTCAATTAAGCTAATACCGTCATAATTTATATTGCGTTACACTACGCAGTATTCATCATAGGCCTCTTATGGAAATTGGGGATAATTAAAAACATATTAACCCAAAAATTTTAATTGCTGCAACTATTATGGCAAAAAGTACGGGGTATACAAAAAGATTTATGCAAAACATCTATATTGAAAACGTCTGTATAATTTTTTGTTATCTAAATAGGTGCCCTTAGCTGAGTTATAAAATACCGCGAATATCAAACGAGGTAGTCGAAAACTTTTTTATTTATTGACTAATTAGCCAAATTTATTTATTTAGGATATTTTCGCGTAAGACAGCGCGGCGTGCTCGTAATCCCGACGGGAAATTACCCGGTAAGTTCTTTCGTATAATCGGAGCTGAAGTTTAGTGGCACTAACTTGCTGCCGTGGCGCTCCAAGGAGCCAATTAATTTAACGAAGTGCGCCATTACCTCTCTCTCGGTGTCGGATAAGCAAAATCAAAGGCCCGCACTGCTCGAGAACTCCGTTCCCGCTCCTTTTTTTTCACCAACGAGCAGGCAGACGGCATCACGCGCCGCTGCGAGAGCTGAGCAAGGGATTTCTCAGACACGGCGAACGCGCACTCGACACAGATTCTCGCGTCGATTCCTTTTTTTTTTCATCGATCGTCTAAAGCGACGCCGAATTCCATCGCGTTCGAATATCTCAAAGCTCAGCAGATAGCATTACGCGGCTTATCAGCCCCGTCTGTACGGTTATTGTCGTGTCCTGCATATCGATTTAATGGTATTTCGATAAATTGCGATAAAAATTTTACGATGCAATATACATATCGCCTTAATGGGAACGTGTGAAATGCAACGGTGCAATAAATTGCAATCTGTATTAACATCTGCGTATTTAAAATCGAATCGCAGCTGCCGAACTCGAAGGAAAGCAAGCTAATGGGTTGCATAAGCTGGTAGAAATGAACACTAATGGGGTAAACATTTCCCGAAAAGCATCCCGTTCAGACAGTTCTCTATTTCTAAGAATAATATTTATGCAACGACTTGCTCCCAAGCAGCGAGTCTGCTTCTTAAAGCAGAAAAATATTGTCGTCCGGAGTAAAACATGATGCACGCATCCCTCGGGTTACTTTATTTATTTCCGTTATAATTAGTTTAACTTAGGCTTAGCTGTCAACTATCAATTGTCAATTTCATGTATGAAATACATTATATGTATCACACTCATAATAAATGTACATAAATATTTATCAAATATTTATTTTAATATTTATGAAATACCAACTATTTATTAAAATTCAGTTAAATTATATATCATAAAAATTGAAACTGTAAATGCCGTTTCGTCACAAATCTAATAGATTGCTATATGTGCAAACAGCTTGTAAACGAAAATCAATTATTAGTATATTGTACATCAATATAACAATTCTATCTTCCATTCTAAAATCACATTATTTTTTAATTCTTCTATAAAGATTCAATGTTAATTAGGAAAAATGGCTAAAGTAACTTAAGAAAAAATCGTTATAAAGATTCATTGTTAATTGGAAAAAATGGAGAAATTAACTTAAGAAAAATACATAGAGAAAAAACAAAAATTGTTTTTTATATAAAAAAAGATATATGTATATCATTATCTATCTTTCTTAAGTTAATTTCTCCATTTTTCTAATTAACACTGAATCTTTATAACAGTTTTTCTTAAGTTAATTTAGTCATTTTTCCTAATTAACATTGAATCTTTATAAGAATTTTTTAAAACTAACATTCTAGAGTGGAGAATAGAATTATTATATTGATGTGCACTATACTAGTAATTGATTTTCGTTTACAAGCAGTTTGCGCATATAGTATCTATCAGATTTGTTGCGAATTTCATGCTACATTCTACATAAGCTATTTTACATAGTTTTGAAATAGCCCATTCGAATAGCAGCGGACGTCATCCCCGCAACTTTTCTACGAGGTGGCCGGATTTTTTGGTCGTTCGGCCGTTTCGCGAACGGAACGAAACGGTGATCCCGCTACTCTCCCTAGCGTCGATAGTTACGAAGAACGGAAAAGGTATGACGTGAACGGAGAGGGTGCGGCGAGCGGCACTTCGAAGGAGGTGGTTTATTATGGCCGACAAAACAATACGGGCCGCCGAGGGAAGTTCTGTATATTTTAAAATGCCTCGGAACGCCGCGGAACTTTGGATATAAGCATCGACGTAACGGCGCTCTTATTGGAGATTTATTCGCAGAAATACGGGCGCGCAATGATGCGCGACTCGTAAACAGGAATCATCCTCCGTTCAGCGAACATGTCGAACTCGACGAAGAAGCTTAGCGAATTTTATCGGTTTTATTATACCTAATTATCATCGGTTATATGGATCTTCTTCGTGCTTTCGTTTGCGGTGCACTCCGGAGCATGGAGTCTCGACGCCGGCGATTCTATCAGTGTTCGGGTCTCGTTCAATGATTAATCGACACGCTGTTGCGCGAATTAAAGTCGATGTTATCTCACGAACGTTTATACATATATTAGACAAATACATAGGAAGCATTACCTACAAGTGCAATGCGGATAATCAAGTTTCCAATCAATTTTTTTATTCGGAATTTTACAGAGATAATTAATGTTGTATACCATGTGTACGTATAAACATAAGTGATACGTTTCAATTCCTGATGTTTTCCCGTAAGAAGATATTTCGTAGATAAATACAAGCTAATTCATTATCTCTCCGAGACAAATTTATGCACGCGGTTTAATGCGCATCGAGTATTCTGTTGCTGTCCCAGCCACTATGATACTGCTTCAAGACTATGCGTCTTCCAGCCTTCGTCGAAATGATCGATCGGTCGCAACCCGCAAGCGGTATAACCGTTTTGTCTCTTTGTACCGTAGATATCATCTTGCTGCGTATATTAATATGCTGAAATGTATAATGCATGCAAAGGAAAAACGATACACTGGATAGGATACGATACGATATGATACGATACGTATCCCACATGTGGCGAGCGTTATAGATACGCGGTGCTAACGAGCAACTCGATCATAAGGGCTCATTAGAAATGAATTAATCGCCGATAAACGTTAATGGGGATGAGACGCCGACGTAAATTACCGACGCGCCGAGCGTTGCGTTTATAATTGAAATACTTTAGCAACTTTCTCCGATCAGAAGCAGACTAATCTTAAGTGTTTTCATTACACGGGTAATAATATGCGAAAATGATTATAAACATAATTAAGTAAAAATTATAAATGCACGTAAGCGTACTATAATAAGAGAGTGATTTTCTATAATCTATAAATATATAATTAAGTGATATCGAATGGTACACAGAACGAAACATTAATTTCAAATCAACAGTAATATTCTCATATATAAGCAAAAATATAAAATCTTAAGATTCTTTAAAGATTTTGATAATCTTAAACGGAAACAAAATTTCTTTATGTGAGCAAGTTATTGTCTGTTTAAGATATATGTATATATGAGAATATTATTATTGATTTGAAAATAATGTTTTCGCTGTGTATGAGACACAAATTATTATACGAGATTGTGATTGAGATTGCGTGTTCAAAAACTATTTATCTCTTACAGAAGACGAATGTTTCTTTGATAGACCAATAAAAGGAAGAGTTCTCCGAAAAGTATTCAATAATATATAGAATCAAAGGATGACTTTGACAATCGCTAAATCGAGTCGGACGTTTAACTACAATCGTTCCGATCGAATACGTAAACCATCCTGAAAAGAAACCGTTTCTTCTATGAATAAATTATAAACGAAGGATATCTTCTCCAAACGCGCGCGAGTCGAGTGGGGGGGGGGAGAGGAAGCGAGAGAAGACGCGAAGGCTGAAGGGTAACAGTGTACACGGATAAGGTGACAGCGGAAGTGAAGGAGGGCAGGGGCGAGAGGATAAAAGGATGAAGGCGGGGAAATATTCTGGACGGGTCTATCGTTATGCCACGGCCCCCGCAATCAATATTGCAGGAAAGGTGGACGGCGAGGGCAGAGTCGGAGGTAGCGGTGGCGGAGGTCCTGAGCCTGGCATTTACAATGAAACGAAGAAAGGATACTCCGTCTTCCTC
>VBVR01001860.1:0-26726 GCA_011638315.1 Tetramorium parvispinum
ATATTATTTTATATGTATATATATATATATATATATGTTTATATATAAAACAAATATTTCAAATAATAAAACGTTAATACGAGGAAATGGAATTAGTTTTGAAACACTTTAGAAGTCTGTTTAAAAATTCTTGATACCTATCTGTCCTAGCAATATCCGAAAGAAAAATAACTGACTTGCTTGGTAACAGAAATCTTAATGGCTTTTCACAATCAGCATCAATGTAAGCGTTAGGTTCTCGACTTGGTTGGCATTAAGGCGACAGATCTTAATGCGTAGCTCGAAACTCTGCTATTATACCCTTATCGTAGATAACCGTGCTCGTCGTATTTCAAACGCAAAGGATTAAAATTCATCTTGCGCTATCGAAATTCACTATCGAGAGATAAACAGCGGCCAACCGTGTATTGCTCCCACTGGTTTAAGTGCAAAAAGGCGAGCCAAGTGGAGCAGCCGGCTCTAGCTACCGGACTCTAGCGCATAATCGTGGCGGAGATAAACCGGCGATCGTAATAATATATGGCGCCGGAGTAAACCGCCTGTTACGCGGATAAATTTGCCGACCGCGCAGTTGTTTATTGGGTTCGCCGGAGGTTGCCGAGCAGCGGGTGTATTTGCGCGCCCTACGCGAATAGGATTTAATCCAGATCTTTATTGCCTCGCGGAAGAAAAAAAACTTATCTCAAAAGGGCGGAGATATTCACAAATGGATGCGACAAAGAGTCGTTAAGAATGCCCCGCGTCTCTTCGAACGCTGGAACTCCTTTCACCCCTCTCTGCTGCCGAACGAAACGCGCTCGATACTCCTGAGTTCTTTTCCCTCAGCCTCTAAGAGGATTTGCGAAAATCGCGCTATTCGAAAACCTTGCGAAATATTCAGCTAAACAGCTAAATCAGCTGGTCGTTTTGGATTATCTGGCATCGCATGTGTTGGAATTACTTAGGGCGTACATTACACAGATCTACAAGGGTATCTTTTTTTTAAAAAAACGATCACCTCCTACGTAATTTGGTGCGCTGAATCTGAATCTGATCACAGAAATTGCCCATCACGTGAGAATTTTGAAATATTCTAACCTAAAAAATAATTTAACGTTTTCCACAAGATTGGTTGCTGACTAAATGGCAAAAATCTTTGCCATCGGCTCTCAAAGGGTTAAGGAGATTGGAACTTATGAATGTAAATTCATGTATTTTCGCTTTTTGGAAGCATGGGTTTCGGGGCTAAGTTTTAGATTCATGAGCTTCCTTTCCTGGGTTTCATAACTGATTTTCGTTGATTTTTTAATGAGAATTTCAAATTCATTTGCCGAATTTCTCTATCATGTCAGGTTTTTGAGATATTTAAGATTGAATATACCCAAAAATGGCATTTTGACACTTTTGGATTATATCTCAAAAGATGATATCTCCAGACGTGATGGACAATTTCTGCGGTCAGATTCGGATTTAGCGCACCAAATTACGTAAGAGATGACCCTTTTTTATCAAAAAAGGATTCCGGACTCTCAAATATACAGGCCTGTGTTATCTATGGTGAACTGGCAAGAAATAATTGTCGACAAAATTTCAAAATTCACAAGGTAAATTGAGTTCGAATAAAATTCGAAAGATATGATATGTATTAGGTATACATATGTAATTTATTAATTAATTATACACGTCTAATTTTTTTTGTAAAGATATGCAAGTCTCTTTCACAAGTTCAATATTTACATTTTCTTTACGTAAGATATGTATCCTTTTTCTAATATGTATATTTCTTTACAAATTTTATTCTACGTTCTATTCTATCCTTTATACAAATTTTATTCTACGAAAAAAATACTTTTATTATAAATAGAATGGAACACAGCGCAAATGAGTTCGAGTTCCAATAGCGTGCCGGTAAAATACGATACGATCTTTAACGTCATCGAGAGTTTTAAGCCTGCGAAAAGAATCCCTTAGTAGCGAAAACCAACCAATAATTATGCACTTTTTATTATCGCATATACGTTATATAGTGTTTTTCCCCTCAGCAAGTTTCCTGGTTGCCACGTGAGAAGTTGAACGCAACGCGGCAATTTCGATAATCGCTCGCAATAACCGCTGGCACACCATTCTCCTTGTATACATAAAGTTGAAATTGCGATAATTCACGCGGGGCTTTAAAAGTATTATTAAACAACCATCTCTGATCCTGCGTAGATATTCATCTATAACTTCATTGTTGCCTTCGTGATGCGTATCTGCATCGGCAAAAGACTTTGTAATAACTCAATCGTCGCTGGGAAAGAATTTATAAGTATATTCGCGCGATACCTTTGCATAGATTATTTCAAAGGTCGAGATAATTGGAAAAAAATGAATTTGTATAAAAGAAAACAATACTGTTATTCGTTATAAAATATTTATGTATTATGAATAAATTTCAGATAAAATTTAGTATGCATTTATTGATCCAATATTATAAACGATAAAGAAAGATAAATAAAAATTCACGAGGACGACAATTGATCGGGCAACAAATAATCTTACAAATCACAGAAACAATATAAAATTTCCGATGATAAATGCAAAAACATTTTCAGACAGAGATATATGCATGTGTATGATGTACGAGGAAGATTTTATATTCGACTGAGTAATAGTGACTCTCAGTTAAATGATTTACAAAAAAGACCGTAGCGTATGGGACGTAGCGATATGGGATATTAATTTTGTCAGATTTGCCGTCTGTACCCGGAGCTCGCTTCATCGGAAACCGCGGGTCACAGCGATGGAATGAAAAGATGAATTAACGGAGATGAAGCCTTGTGACCTTGTCTACAGTGATAGGTATGTGACGCGCCTATAAATAAAAATTCATTACGCATAGATAAAGTCACGAGTCTCGCACACACATACACACGATTACCGACGTTATGTCATAATCACGGATAATTTATCGCATCCTAATACAGTAATAAAATAGGAAAATTGTGCACGAACCGATGTACGACATACTCGTATTCGCCCATTTCACAGATCTGTCATTTTCATTTCCATTGCAATGATATACAGAAATACATGAAATCAAACTACACTAACATTATACTATACATATATTTTATACTATAAAATGTATGTAAACCAAGTTATATAAATGATACTTAGCCTGGAACGCGCGCATTATGCGATGAATTATGTTGCAAGAAAGATCACGTGAATATCGAGATAAGGTTACAGGCAACCGCATCGGAAAGCGCGTAATGAAAAATCAAAGCTTGGATATTACGTCGCGATGATCGTAAGGGTCAGCCCGGTGTAACAAAGCTTCTTCAAGAGTTGCCCGTTATGTAAGCGTTACGTAATAAAGGTTGGCAAATTGTTTTCGCCAACAAATATCAAGGTGCGATTATAAGCATCCGTTTTTTTCCCTTCTCCGGGACGCGACCGATGTCGATAACCGGAAACCCCGTAATTTCGCTGATCGATCGTCTTTACAGCGTACAGTGTTACCGTAACCGTCCATCCCCGCGCAGATCGCACCGGAAATCGCACGCGTATCGGCGGCACGCCGGATTATCACTCACCGGGGATTCCAAGTGTTATCTTCAAGGAGTTGCGAACAATATATCACGGGTGCGATGCGCGCGATCGTCTCGCACCACCTATCATTATCCGCGATGCCGGGGATGATTTATCTTCCGGTCTTTAAACTACCGCGTTTCGTGCCTGAATTTTTCCCGCAGGCGGTTATTATTGCGCGAAACACGAAAGTTCACAGCGACAGTCACCGCGCGCGGAACGTTTAAGATTTACGAAGATTGATCTCCGATTTTAAATGGCTTTCAGGAAGAATCTCGGCACTTGACTCACCGCATGCAGAGTACATACAGAGTGTCTCGAGATCTACGATCTCAATCTTAACGGTGATTTTCGAGCTTTCCTCATCTGAAACGTCGCGCTAATAAATTAAAAATTTTTAGCACTAAATGTCGCAACGAAAGACTTTTTCGTTCTTTTTAAGGACCTTAAAAAAAGTTTATTTTACATTTGTCGAATGTGTCAATGTGAACCTGAAATCCGGAGCACCTTATACGTATGGATGCGTAGATAATTATCGCGGGAAATCGGGACGCACGATAATATGAAACGTGACAAGCTAAAGATCAACAGCATGTTTATTATGATGTACATTACAAGAGAATGTCCAATTTTAATTTTATAGGTTGCGTTCTGGACGATGTTATGCGGCGGTTTCTCCTCTTAATGGAACAAGATAACGGTACTCTTCTGTGGGCATTATAATCGGTAGCTGGTAATAATATCCAGGGAATAAAAAAAAATAGTAGAGATGCGTACATAATATTTTAAAAAGTTTACATTAGATTTGAAAAGCATATTTTTTGGTGATCTCGAAACAATCTTTTCTCAATGAGAGAAAAATGAAAGACAGAATCTCTATTTTAATTCTTTTGATGATTTTCTTAACGTTAAGCAACGGTAATTAAATATATAACGTTAAGATTTTATCAAAATCTTAAATTAAATAAAATTTAGTCGAAGAACAAAATAAACCTTTTTATCCAAATAGTGTTTTACTTAAATTTTTTATTCTTTGATATTAATTGTCTTATATTTATAATTATATTTATGAATCTTATAATTATATTTATGAATCTTTGCAAACAGAGTGTTAAATTTAGCTTGGTAAGATACAAATCGCACGTGGATGTAGATCGCATTATTAAATTATTCATTAAATCAAGGAAATTGTGATATCAAATACACCAGCAATTAATTAAAACTTTTTATTCGTATATTAACGTCGATAATAACGTTAATTATCACCGATTTATATTGAATGTTTAATATACATTTATCGTTGCGATAGAAAACATCATTATTGAAATGCTCTTTTTACCTTCACCGTGCAATTATAAAGCAAAGCAGACAAATAAAAACATGTAAACGCTCGATAATTGTCTTAATGTACACACCATTATCCAACAAAACTCGAGTGAACCCTGCTGAATTATTTGCCCAAGCGTATTAATTACCGAGATCCCGTTTTGGAATCTAGTCACAAGATATGAATTATTGAAGTATTATTGCGCGCGCGCGTGTACGCGCGCACGCGGCCGTGTTTCTTGTTTCTCACAAATTAAAGTGGCATCTCGTTGCGAGAAGTTGTACGGTTCGACCCATCATGAGAGAGGGTCGCATATACACAGAAAAGACTGTTCGCCGCACTGTATACACCTTCCATGCTGTACATACGCCTTCGTGAAAGGCGCATTAGCCTCACCTTTAATCGCTCGCAAGTCGTCGACGATGGGGATTACCTGCAGGCCATTAAAACTGTCATACGAGGGATCTTTCGGCGATCAATCGCGGTGTTTACTAGCCTCTTAACGAGACAGCATTATCCATTCAGCGAGCACAAGGCTCAACGGGCCGATTTTTAGCATGCTGTACTTTTCGGTGCTTTCACCTCCTACGTTCCGCCAACATTCGAACAACGCAAAATTGAAATGATTTACGTGTTCCAGAGGGCTGCGATAACGATGATCGACGCGTTCACCGTTACGTCACTCGTGACATTCGATGCGACAGCTTTCTCGACACGTCCGCACACATAAGTATCTTCATGACGGTTACTCTTATTCTTCCGAAAAACTTATTAAAGCTTAATAATTGTATAATATAAAATTAATAATTATATAATTATTTTTCACCGGCGTATCATGTCGAGCTGCACTGAGCGAAGGTGGCCTAATCGTACGAATCTGCATTATTTCAATACACGTTATTAATCTTGCTGTCCAATTACATTATTAACTATGATTTATCATTATACCTTTTGCGCACACTGGCATTAAGATTGCGCGATAAAGTTACGTTGCTACGTTCCTACGTTGAATTATCAAAGTTAAGTAAAGTTGGTTACATTTAAGAACTCAGTACAAAGTATCTGAAGAAATTTATCGTTGATAATTTGTCAATATACATATAGCGTATTTATGTATTGCCTCTTCGTGTAGCAATCGATAGAAAAAAATATTAACATTTCGCGCGGAATGACTTTCCCTTTCCTATGTGATCTGTACATACACGATTTTAATTTAATTAACTTTTCAGTTTTTATGTGTAATCACTTTGGTAGGATTATCTTCTGTAATGCTCATTAATTATTTCACTAATTTAGATTAATTAAAATTAATTTTATTAAATCTTGATTTAAATTGATTTAGATTAATTTAAAATTTTACATTAAAAACAAAATACTTTGCTAAGTATAAATAATATATCGATTTCCATCCGTGAAAGATTAACGGTGATCATTAAAACTAGACGCTCAATTGCCTTCCCTGAGAAAAGAGATTATTTCCCAAACGTCGTCTATCACGAAATATTCGCCGAAAGAATGTCGAGCTAATCTTCCCTCATCACGTGCACGAAAAGCGTGAAGTTACCTAAGGTAACTCACGGCATCGTTAGACACCGCAAAAGCGCCGATTCCGAAGATATAATTAACGACACGAGCCCGAGTCGGTAGCGAAGGATAATTTTTTTTTCGCTCACGCTTGCGCGGCTGCGCGCCGCCGACTCGCAAACGCGGTTAATGGAATGCTTGATGCTGTTCCACGGACAGTGGTATCATCGGCGTAGCCACCACGTGCTACATTGAATGCGTCGTGATGTGCCGGCACCCGTCACATCTCAGGATTGCATTCGGATTTTTCCCGAAGTTTGTTTTGCGCGCGGCATCGCGACCTCCTCTTAGGCTCTTATCCTACAACGTTGTCTATGAGGCTTATCGTACGAATTGACCCGCACGTTCTCATTCTCTCTCTTTCTCTCTCTCTCTCTCTCTCTCTGTCTCTTGATCCTTTGGTAGGGATCGTAATAGCGAACGATGAGCGAAAGATGAGTGATGCACTCATTTGACGCAACTTGTAACAACTAGAGATTGCATGACAGTCTCATTGAACTGATAATTTTTCAATAATAATTTTTAGTTTTTAGTAAAAATGATGAGTGTTATGTAATGTATCTAATATACAGAATAGCCCCAAACGTTCCAGCCAAACTTTGTGATCTGATAGGAAATTTAGTTCTGAACAAAAAGTTTTCTCTAAACTTGGGTTGAAACAAAATAACCGTTGAATTACGGTTATTTTGTACATTTTTACAAATATCTGGGAAAGTCTGCATTTATTAACAAAACGTGATGAAACAAAAGTTGTAGAGAATTAAATTATCTTTCAAATGAGACAAAAATGATTGTAATACGTTCCATATATTTTAAGATAACCAATTTCAAATGTACAAAAAGTGTTTTTTCGACGGGAGGGTCCTGTTAGCACACATCCCGATAGCACCCACCCACTCACATCGGCCAATGCCTAGGAGTTTTCTGGTAAATTACCAATCAGAAAATTTTATATTAAATTAGTCAATTGGTGCTGTGTACTATTGGATCCTTTTTTTTTACTATCGATAGAGTTTTTTTAAACATATTCTTCATTTAAGCTGATCTGGCCGTAGCTTATTTTTAATGTTTATCTTACTTGTTGTTTATTCTATAAGAAAAATTTTAGTTTTCTGCATTATTTAAACCAATCTTACCATAGCAGGATGAAAGGAAGAACAGAAGATGGAAAGAACATAAAATGGCAAGATAAACATTAAAAATTAGTTAAAGCCAATAAATAAAGAATATTTTTAATAATTTATCGTTGGTAATTGAAAAAACACTTTTTTGTATATTGATTATCTCAAAACCTATGAAACGTATTACAATCATTTTTAACTCATTTGAAACATAATTTAATTTTCTACAACTTTTGTTTCAGTACTTTTTGTTAAAAAATGCATACTTTCCCAGATATTTGTAAAAATGTACAAAATAAGCGTAATTTTAGACTTTTTAAGGAAAGGCACTAACTTTTTAAAGGAGCATTTTTCGTTTATAGGAAACTTTTTATTAAGAATTAAATTTCCTATCAGATTACAAAGTTTGGCTGAAAAGTTTGGGGCCACCTTGTATAGACATATGTATATATATTTAATGCAACACAATTTCTCGTATTTGTGCATAAATTAAAATAATTCATTATAAATATGTATATAATGTATATAATGTTAATAATAAAGGCAAAATCAAGCTTTTAATATTTGATAGCAATGATTAATTTACTAGTTATTTCACTCAGAGATTTTATATTTCTTTTTGGATTATAATTATTAATTGACGATATTAAATGCCGTAATTAAAATAGTAGCTGTCTTCAGTCTGATAAATGCAACTTTTCTTTGATAGCAGTACTCTGTAGAACACGGAACGAAGCTCATAGACAATAAAGTCATTAAATTTATAGCGCCGAGAGGAAAGCTTAAGCAAACAGTAGAAATTGTGCATCGCGTTTTGAATCATGTCAAGACTTCACAATGGGAATATGTAATGCGAATAATAATCGCTCGAGAAGGGCACAACCAACGATGCAGATCTCCTAAAGCGCGAAAGAGCACGCATTAATAGCCACGTTATTGTAGCTGTGGATCCGAGCATCTGATTTGTTGCCGAGTGTCAGAATAGGATACGTTTGCGGACTCTGAAACAGGTATAACCGTGCGTAGGCGGGCACGTCACTCGACAGCTGCTCTCTCTCTCCTTCTCTCTCTTCTACCACGTGAGAATTCCGTCTCCGTGCAACATGTTTGAAAATCTGTCCGCCAATGTAATGATAAGATATATAGGACGCGGAAAAAATAATGCAAAATCCTAAAATATCTCGAAAAGAATAGGTTTTGGAAAAAATGTTAAATACAAAAGTTTTCGAGTATCGAGAGAGTTATATGATTGGTCAACTAGATTTTGAGTCCAGAATCCACGTTGGGCCCAATAAGGTCTAACCAGGAAACCCACGTAGATATCCTCTTCCGATTTTGATGAGCTTTCAATATGTTGTTTTCTAGCTCAAAATAAGGGACACATATCTTTTTATATGAGTCCAATTGAATGTTTAAAGATGAAACACCTCTTTGAAAAAAATCAGTTTTTTCCCTTCATAATGAATATTGTCGAAAGTATAAAAGATAGAAAAAAATTGTTTAAACAAAAGTTAAATGGTTTCAAAACTACTATAAAGTTATAACTAAAACAAAAAATTTTTTTCGAATTCCCCACTACTCAATATTTCTTTTCGAAAATTTTTATCACCTCGTTGAAATTTTTTATCGCCAAATTATACTCTTGCAGCCGTTCAATGATGCTTAATAAGACTCCGATTGATAATGTGTATATAATTATTAAAAATATCGGTAAATTGCATCTGCCGATTAACTTAAAAAAAAAACAGCTAACAATAGATATGCTGTTATGCGATATTTAATTTCCGAACTAATTAAAACACGAATATTAAAATATGTGAGCTGGGAATATTTTCCGTGAATTCCACAAATATTAAATGAAGAAATAACTTTGACATCGTGATTATGTATCCTCGATACTGTTAAATATTTTTTTACATTTTAGATGAAAATATATCAACGAAGCTTATTTTTGCAATTGCGGTCTATTATATCATCAATCAATTCGGAATTCCATTCGTCGTGCGATTTGACATTGGGGAAAGAAAAAGATAGACTCACGTCATCCCTATCCTCCCGGAGCTCGTCGTCGGGGCTTCCCTCGAGGACGAACCCAACCTCATTGTTGTTCCTCGTGAGCGATGGTAGCTTCCTCGGCGTCAATTCGTCGCCGTCCGTGTCTTTCTTGCGTTTGCCATGCTCGTTAAGCGCGGCTTCGTGCTCGTCCAACATGTCGGTGACCATCAGTTCCGACTCGACGCTCGTCGGGGATACGACCTCATCCAACGGTGACATCGTCGTCGTCCGGTCGGCTTCGCCGGCCTCCAACACGGACATGATGGACTCCGAGGTCCGTTGGTGATACCCGCTATCTCGCTCGCCGGGACTCGCGCAGATCCGACGAGATAGTTGCCAGTCGCTGATAGGTAACAGCGAGACACCGACAGTGGACAAGTGAGTACGAACGCGAGCACATAGAGCTTCCTTTCACCTCGTAAAATCTCGTTCGTTCCGCGGCCAATTATCAGAAGTCACCGGAGATATCGGTTACTTAATCCTGGAATTTCAATGAGCTCGCCATCGTCAATTGGTAAGAACTCCAAAGGAAGGTTCTTTCAAATCTGTGCCAGTTCGTTGTTGCTAATTCCGACGACAATGATGTAAGGATGCTTCGATAGTGAGTCATGGGAGTCTTGTGTTAAATTTCAATTCGATCGATACATCTTTGTATACGCTTGTCGTTACGGTCGGCGTATCATCCGGTAATGATTGTTTAATGAAAGAGGAATGCGCATGGGTTCGCTATCGCCGTTAAACTTTGGCCAATTACCAAGATCCGATTGTCAGTAATATCCACGTATTTGTCGAGTCGCATCGTCGGCAGCAATCTCCTCTGATTATTCCTTGATGGCATAATGATCGTCCATTAACCGGATAAACTTGGTTTATTTAAGAGAAATATCAACAAGCGCATGGTTCAAACCGCAGAGTTGCATGTCGTTAGCGAAACGTTTCTGAGGACGTCTCATAAGTTTTTCATTGGGTTTCGTCTTGACTCCGCGATTTAAATTTCCATACACGATCCAGGCATTAAAACTGTCATTAATCGTAGCGATGCGCTTCTTGCGATTACCGTTTGATGATGTCCAATTTCAAACACGCACCAACACCATTATACGCGCATTTGCTTATACGCCAGTTTTAATAATAAGTGGCACAAATCAGGGGCACGTTTCACGCCGCGAAACGTATATGTGCGTAACGTCTTCTTGAAGAAAAATTGTCGCAGAGAGAATTCTATACCACTATTATGGCATGAAGCTTTGGAGTATCCATAGCGACGAGTTACAATGGCACTGCTATAATTGTATGCAAATTTGCTGTCAAACGTAACTTTCACTACCGTTGAAGAGTCATGTCGGGAGGAAACTACGCTATTCTTGACGCGCGTTATGTCCCACTCAATTAAGAGAGCTCAAACGTCAACGGTATTTGCGAACAGCTGTCAGCGCGGCGTTCGCCGAAGCTTCGACATCTCGATCGCACGACGAGGAATCGCACGCGGAGGTCGTTTTAGCAAGACGTGGATAATGCAACGAGGTAACGCAAGACAAGATTCGTGCTTGGCGTGCGACTGGGCGCCTGTCAATCATGCAGGGCATACGATAATAAATTGTACGATATTATTGTAATTTTTATCTGAAAGCCGAGCCGCCGCCGCCGCCGCGGGATCTCGAGTCGCGCTCGTTACGTGAAAATCTGTCGAACGTGAAATTCTGTCGCGTTAACACATATGTGAGGACAGTTCAATGCCTCGATCTTGCGTCACCTATCGCCTCCGGACCGCGTCTCGCGTTCACGCGATGCGTCAGCTTTCGAACGAGTTTCGACGAGGCTCGTTTCGAGACGATCGTCGAGGGGGACGACCTCGCGCCTGCCTGTGCGCGCATTCAACTCTCCGGCTCCGCGGGCGATACGCGTGTTCTCTTCCGTTCCGTGTTTTTCCCGCCCGAGCCGCTGAAGCAGCTTCGATCGATCGGATACGTCAACGCGTAATTAAACAACATTGTCAAGTACGGATTTTCCTCATATAAGGACGCAGTCCGTCATTCAGGCCTTTTTTTCCCTTTCTACCGTCAACAGAATGACTAATGAATTCGAGAAAAGGACGAAAGATCACCGAGGCGATTACGTAGCGATCTACTTGCGAGTTCTCTTGGCGAGTATCTCTGGAATCTTCGTGCGATTCAATCGACGCGGGATTATTGGCATCTCGCAACAGCATCCAATGGCGTATGCTCGCGTGTGTCGAACGACGCAGAAGCCAGCTACCAAAAGTCACGTGGCAGGCCGGTTCCGCGGTGCGAGTCGGTGCCGGCTTACCGTTCTCACACGCGACGGCCTGGCTGCTCGACCCGGCCCGATTTCACCGCGGAATCGAGATGTGGACGGTGGTCGGTGGCGAGATACACCGTCCTCGATCGATCAACGCGCGTGGTACGCAGGCATACCGCTATCTCTCTCTTTCTCTTTCTCTCTCTCTCTCTCTCTCTCTCTCTCTCAGCTTACGCGAGACTGATTTCGTTCGATCCTGCGTGATGAATCACGCGTATGCGCATTACGCGACTCTTCAAATTCTTCGCCGGCGATCGCGAGATTCGAGTCTCAAAGATGTTCCTCGTCAATGGCGTGGTTGAGTCATCACGCATTACGAATCTTATCGTTATGGCTTACATAATTCCATTCCGAAAGCACTACGAACGGCGATCATCACCACTTTCCGGAATTTGTCTCACTTTGTAGCGGGAGACGATGGTCGCCCGCAGCGAGGGCGCGATCGATCAATCGTAGACCACGTGGTCGTGCACTGTCACGTGGGGGCGAAGAGAAGGAGGCAACGACGACGATTACGACGATGACGGTGACGATGACGACGACGCCGACGACGACGATGAGAATGACAATTAATTAACGAGAACTCGGAAGGGATGGTCGGCGGGAAGGGAGCACCGTACCAACCCGCGTTGCGCGAGGTCACTTTCGGAAAAGTCACCCGGTGGAAAGTCGCGGTACGCACTCTTTTGGACGCCCGTGTATTGGTCGAAGGTCGACGAGGACCGATCGGGCGACACCGCGTTGGCGCGCGCGCCTCTCGAGAATGGCCTAGAGGCGAAAAGAGGAAAGGATCTCCTCGAGTGGCGCCGCCCGCGGCAGGAGGGGGCAAGTGTCTCTTTCTCTCTCTCTCTCTCTCTCTCCCTCGCTCCCTCGTGCGTGGAGCAAGTGTTGGAGTTGGTGCTCCACACGATATGCTCGGTGGACCACCACCATCACCATCGTCGGCGACCATCACCGTCACACGCTACCATCAGCGAGCCGCTGGTATCGGTGCGCGTCCGCAGGCAACCAACACCATCAACGATGCCAGCTGTCGCACTCGCTGTCTCGCTTCATCGCGATCTCATGGCCTCGTCGGCGCTGCTTCCGCGCCGACGAACGCCTCTCAAGCTCAATCCTCCCGCTCTGCCCTGCCAGCCCCCTTCCGCGTCGTTTCCTCCACCGCGCGGCGCGGCGTTCCTCCTCTTCGATCTCGCGAGCGTCGTCTCCGTTCGACCGCAGTCGGAGAGACTAGACCGCTCGGTGTCTCTCCTTCTCTCGCATCTCTCGTCAGACAAGAGTACGCGGTATGTCCCGAGAGTTGCGGATCGAGAAGAATCGTCGTGCAACTTGAGCGAGGCGGAGGACGGAGGGAGGACGCGGATTTAACATTTTCCTTTCGGTCGGACGTTTGATGTTCTCTCTCGTACGTCTCGTTGCTCCTTTCGTCTTCCTGGTCGCCGGGACATCGCGAGGGAAACGATCCCGCGGGGACGTGCTTGTCAATGAACTCGAGTGTATACTTATCTCGGGTCGCTTCCTTTGCGACGGATGACGGCCGTGCTGCGTGCGAGGACACGCCGCGAGATCTGGTTAGATCAATTTATCGGATATCCGAATCTTTTTCGATTTGTTAGACCGGTTCTATAAAGACTTCTCTTGTATTTCTCTTTTCTACCGAGCATCTAATTACCAACGCATGTAATTCACAGGCAAAATCCTTTTATTACATGCTGCATACATCGCGCGATGAAAATAAGTGTATATAATTACCATGATTATTATTACATTCAACTATAATCTTAGTATAAGATCAATTCTATGCCGTACTTAAACTAATCCGATCGTACTTGGCATTAGAATTTTATATAAATTTCAATAAATTCCGGTTTCTTTGTAAATTGTAATTATTTCTAATTCTATTTTTTATTTTTTTCTCTTGCAGAAAAACATAGAGACGCTTTAACACGCTTTACGTCTTTAATCGTCTTTTTTTCGCGCGCGCGGTGGTAAACAAACAGTGCGGCCATTCAGTTTAAGCACCATTAATAAGACTAGTTTATTGTAAAAATCATTTTAATGATTAAAACTGGGAATTACTTCTCATACCCTCATATGGGGTAATTCCCAGCTTTAATCTTTCATACTTCATAACATGGATATAAAGTAACATATCAAAATAAAAAAATGCTTTTCACAGGAGATGGACAATACATTCATGACTTCTAATTAAAATTTTTAGATAACATTTAACTTTTTTTACAAAAAAATCTCAAATACCACAAAAAAGTCATTTTTACACGTTAAACCGCAATTACAATTAATATTTTGAAAATCTGACGTGCTGGTGAAATTTAGTTTATGCCATCGTTTTTAGCACTCAAAAATCTATAAGTAACACCTTGGCAGGTTCAAAATAATAAAAAAAATTTTTTTTCTAAACTAGTATAATTTTTCAAATTTATCTCACAACACGAATCTTTGTTTTATTACACTGCAATAAATCAAAGTCTGATTACAATTAATTTCTTCCTTACGATTTCGAGTAGTGCTCCTCTTGCCGTATTGTACTATTGTACTACGGCAGGCATTCATAACGCTATCCTTCCTGTTGTCTTTTCCTTCTCTCATTCTCGTTTTAGATATTTTCGTTCTGTGCGTCATCGGTTTACGTCGATACGGTATCTTCGCAACAAGTATCGGCTCCTTGTCTTTCCCCCGCAGATCGTTATTAACGACGTATGATTTGTCGGCTACTCTCGCGCGATCCACGCTGATCCGATCTAACGCTGGATCACTTTGGACCGGTCTCTCTCTTTCTCTCTCGCTACCTTCGTTAGCTGCTCTACCAATTAGCTTCGCGCACGTAATGCACGCACGCTTCTCAATGTTGCGCGAACGAAGACTCAACTAATTGCCGAGCCTAAATCTAGTGGCGTCGTAGTTAAACGTAATTTAGTAATTGATTTATTTCGATCGAGATTGACCGTCGAGAAGTCTTTTGAAGTGAACGAAGTTAAAAAAGACGGTAACAAAATTAAGAAAAACTCGAAAGTTTATTACCCATTTATCCATATATTTACAAGTAAGAATAAAGAATAAAGAAAACGATTGCATGTATGACAATGAAGCAAGATAAATATATATATATATATATATATATATAGGTACGTGTGTACGTATGTGTCATAACGGTATATACCGTCAACTATTGAAAATTAAAGATGAAGATAAAGAAATTAAACTGATGTATATGTACATAATTGATAGGCGCAACTGTAATCAGAGGAAGGTAATAAGTGTACAATCAGTCATATTCTCATCCACGTTTTTTTCCAGTATCGAAACTGATACACCTGACATCTGCTCGGTGCGTTCTGTTCAAGGTGCAATCGATAAAACGCGATTACACAGTGCGTCGAGACGCGTGACTTATGCGCAACTCGCACCATAGAAGGATCGACTCGCTTCCATCCCCATGCACCACACCTTCCACCGGTAATTGATTATTTATACGCAAGAGTCGGTGAGATAATTGATTCCGATTGATATCAGGTCATTAAAAGCATGTTTAAATCAATGGCGGTAAATAGTTATAACAAAACCGACAGGTTGGTCGATCGTGCCGACTGACCCAATCGAATCAAATTAGCGGCAAATGTCAACAGGATTATCCACGAGTGTGCGCGAATGCACAAGTTGAGGGGAACGCGGGATGCGGCTCGCGTGCGCGAATTGAGCGAATTCCTCCACGTTGGCCCAAATGTGAGCGGCAACGAGGGCGAAATGAGTCGCTCATTAGGAAAGAATGCAACGGTGATATGAATGGCGCTATATGATCCTAAATAACTGCAATAAATTCATTTAGGATAAATCTCTTCGATGCGACTCACGTTGGGTTCGCGTGATTGAGCATAAAAAGCGAAAACTAAATAATAATATTCCCTACACTTTTAAAGTATATTAAAATATATTTTAAAAAATAGAAATATACTATATAACATACTATTTTATATAAAGAGTTTCTTAAAGACTACTCACTAATTACATAGCGTTATTCTTTATCAAAAATGGAATCGAAATGTTCTGAACCATTTTTTCTCTATACCGCTCAATAAAACAGTAATTATTGAATAATGTTAATGCAATCAGTATCGTTCTTTAAACAGACATACTTGTGTCAGCAAGTCACACGCTTGGTAGTATACGTGAGCGCTACTAGGTTCGCCACGCACACTATTAAACGTGCAGCTCATTGATTGGTATGTATCTAAAGAACAATACTGATTGGACTAACTTTATTCAGTAATTACTACTTTATTAAGCACCATAGAAAAAAATAATTCAGGACCTTTTGACTCAATTTTTTAAAGCAATAACGCTGTGTTATAATACCTTATACATGATCTGCATGATGAATGTCGTGTTATGGAAAAGCTTCCATAACACGATATTCATCATGCAGGGAAATGAGGCTTTCAATTTAAAATATAACTTTATTTCGAGTACGAAAAAAAAATGAATTTTTACCGTCAAAACTAACAATAAATAATATATATTCAGAATTCAATTTTATTTTTTTAATTGAGATATATGTTTTCTTAGCGATATCCTGCATGCAATATTTAGGAAACAATATACTCTGAATAAAAGAATATGATAAAAATGATGTCGGTAATTTTTAGAAGAGCATCGCTGATATTTAGTTAATTTCATATTATCAAAATGTGATTAGTAGAAAATCTGTAAAGTAGAAAAAATATCTCTAGCCGAGTATAAGCTGCACGCGTATTCGAAAATAATAAGTGATTTTTTTTATAAAGACCATTTTATTTCAATATTCTTATTATGCGCAATAAACATAATCGCATTCTGCGTTAACAGTTTTCTGTGCATTTTAATTTTAACAAAATAATTGGCTATCAATTCGTAAAACCAACTATTGGACTTTATCATAACATGGATGACCTTTTTAATTAATGACTTGTCGCTTGTTTTTTTTACTCAAGAATCTTTTTATCGTTAGAAATCGTTTAAATATTTACTCGGTTTTATGACCTCGCTCGTTTTTGCAACATTTGCCAAGCGCGAGGAGATTAAAAGTAGTAGATAGACGAGTTGGATGGGACTAATTCCATAAAAGCGGATCCGCGTTGATCAAGTTGCGCAATCGGTGTCAATTGCGTCACGCCAACGAAAGCACCATCATGCGAATCGTTTCTGTAATCACGCTATAATTACGCGGAATTCGTTGCGGCGATTAATATCGCTTTAATGAACGAAAATATTCGGGTCAGGTGAGCAGCGATCGACGACAACGGGTCCGATGGGTGATGGCGACGATTCACGAGAGACTGGCCCTCTCGGCATACCAAGACAGATCATTTCTTCCTCCTTCCTTCTCTTCTTCCTTCTGCTCTCTTTTGCTCTCCTCTGCTGTATAAGCACCTGTCCAGATTGAGTGGACGGTATTCTGAGCTTGGTTTATGCAAGTAAACCTGACGCTTTTCTTCTTTATATTGAACGTGCGATAGACGACTCGCGCACGCGTATTTTCCTCATAAGCATATTATTTTCCAGCAATATGATTATAATAATTTATAATATTTTTATAAAGTTGTAAGAAAATCTCGGTTAAGAAAAATAAAATTTAGTGTTATTAGGACGATGATTAAAATAGGCCGATTTTAGCTCCCGTAGCGTAAATTATACATGTATTCTTACATTTTTTGAGTCACTGAATACGATGGTAATATTTTTATCCGCCTCTAAACCCGTGAGAAAGTGGTCAAAATTCGCCTTAAAGAGGTCAACATGAATCATTTCTCAGATAGAACAAAAATTACAATGATGTATTGATATCAAAGTAATGCTAGAACAGCGATAAAATGACATAATAATGAATTTTGAAATCATTTTGACATTTTTGTGATTTACATAAAAAGTAGTATAGGTCTCCCATTTTATCCATTGTCCTTTCTTGATCGCAACAATAAAGTTAAAGTTATTTTTAAACAAATCTTTTAAATAAATATAATATATATGTATATACATAATAAAATTATCTTAATTGAAATTATAACATATTACGTTATTACGTAAATTATATATAAAGAATACATATTTACACTTTTTTTAATATATTAAAAAATATTAATTTTGAAACAAAAATTTTTGTGTATTATTTAAGATCATGATTAAAATTAGAATCTAAATTGCATAATCATCTAACAATATGAAACAAATTAAAATTGGAATTTCTGAGAGTAATTAAAAATTTATATTTCATCCTGAAAAAGAAATAGCCATTTATAGCAGCGATAATTTATGTATAAAGTGTCTACAAATATCTTTCTCATACAAGGTGTAGATTACCAAATTCTACAATCCCCGTTTCGTATATATGTATAAGTAATTTTCTCTCTTTCTGCATTTTTCTGTCTCTCCCTCTTTCTCCATCTTTTATTTGACTATCTCTCTCTTTCTCCATTCACCGGTTTTTATTCTTATAGAGGAGCCGAATCCTTATCGTCGTATACTAAGAATTCCTTGCTGCCACCCACGTGTTGAGAAGATCACTACTGAGAAGAGCTACGATCGTCGACCACGTGCGAAAAAAGCGTCATGAGGAATAGAGGGTGAGAGGGAGGGGGGGGGGAAAGCGCCCCGTCAAGTTATGCGGTGCGGTGCGAGGAAGGGGCGAGGAGCAAGATACATTTTTCAGATTATAACCGACCCGTTCTCGATAATGCGAGTACGTCGGTGGCGCCGAAAGGGAGGACGAACGACTAGAGCCCTGGTAACAGTGCCTGGCATTCCCGAGAGAAATCTTTGAGCATATTTTCACGTCTATTCTGAGGGCGCGTCTCTGCCGGATGCAGATAGCGGCGGCCGTGTCGCGGGATGTGTGGCCACGTATGGGTGGCGCACAATATCCCCTTGATGGTAAAGGCCATCCAACCTGCACGATACGACGTAATACACTCGCCAGGATAATATATTGCTGTACAAATGGCGCTACGGCCCGTCGCGCCGCGTCCCGCCGCGCACGTACCTGTGCCCTCGTCCTCCGCTTATCTCCGCTCGATTTTCGCGCCGGCGACGGCGACGTCGACTCGACGTCGCCCGAGCGTAAAATTAGCGCGTGCTCAAAGTTGCGAACGGAGGAACGACTAGCGCGTATCTAGCGTCCGCGCCGGGCTGATTCGTTATCTAAAATAGCACGTGGTCGCGGTTCGTCTTCCGACGAGCGCCGAGGGTACTTGCTTCGCGTCGTTACGTGCGAAGGGAAGTAATAACGTGTGCGGAGCGAGGCTGTTGAGTAACGCGCCGTGTTGCACTTGCGTCATGTTGTTAAATCCATTAATATGATTTCTTGGAAGGCTGTCAGGATCCACCGCGGCGCGCTAGACAACCTGTCGAGTTTGTCGAAATAGGGCACTGGACTCTCTCCCTTACACCGCGCCGCGCCGCGTGAATTACGAGACAGATGAGATTCCGTGGATTAAACGAGCCAGTATGGCGCGCTTCGAACGGGGAGCGATAGATAGGCCGAGATAAACGTGAGCGTCGACTACTACTAGAAATTGCACTGCCAATTGCGTGTCGTTGTCGACGTCGCGATCGCAATCAGCAGCGACGGGCCGTTCCGTCCATACCTATTTCGCTCCTTATCCCGCAAGCTCAGCCAATGATAATGGCAGATAGGCGTGGCCTGTTATTACAATCGCGTCTTTGATCACGCGATTTAGACTGTGCCGCCACTGCTGCTTGACGATTGCGTCAATTGCGAAATCGACGGTGACGCGTTCACGTGTTGTGCCTGGCCGACTTCATCGCCGCCGCGGACAAGCAGCCGCGCTTATTTCCGTTACACGGTATTGGCTCGACATTCGCTTACCATTTCCTTTGAGGTGCTGTCAAAATAAATTGAGATCGATTGCCTCTACGCTTTACTACGACAAGCTTTCTTTCATTTAGACATTATTAAATTCATTCATATATTACTCGTCGATAAAGAAATTTTTTAAGAAATAGTAAAATATTTTTGTACACAATACCTAAGCTGATCTCCAACATTTTAATTTGATAATTTTGGGTGTACTTTTCTAAATATTTTAAACATCGACGAGTTAATTAGAACGCAAGTATTGCGAATTATTTCTTCTAACACAAGCTGCACAACGAAATCCGATAATGATACATCCTTCCTCGCGTATTTGTTGCTACTTAATTATTACAAAACGTTTACTACACGATTTCAATTTATTTCGTAAAAAAATCTTTCGATAACTTTCTCGATCGCGCACACTTTTCGATACAGATAATTATTGATACGTTGAGAAGAAAATAGTTAAACATAAGCACTGAAAAATCTTTGACGGCGGAGATATAGAGAGGTAGCACCTACGGAGGCAATGAGCTAGAGCTAAAGACTGCGGCGCGGCGCGGCGGCTTCAGCCGCCACTCGCCAATACTGCATGTTAACATAACGAGACCGGTCACGCGATCGATGTACCGTGTGTATAAAATGCGTCCCTCAGAACATCCATTTACATTCCAGATTCCACGGAGAACGTCACAAATTGCCAGCACTATATCTCCTGCAATTAGATCCGCGAACGCTAATCGTTATTAACTCTATCGTGTTATACTTCTTCGCGTTGTTAACGTTGTAGCGCTCGCAAAACGCGCTCGCTATCGTCCACGTTGACACGCCGCAAAAACGAAATATTGAATCACAGCCGGGGATTGAAATTTCATTAACCGGTTTATATAATATCGCTCTCGGGACGATCCGGATCATTTCTGCACGAAGCGGTGTCGCGTATAATTGAATCCAAGAGACTTCTCTCCGTTTTAAGTGATGCTTTACATTTGTAATATTACCCGACGTCGTATCTAAACACGTTTTTAACCCACATTGATGAATTTGAAGCTCACCGATTTTTAAATAGGCATTTTGCATTTTTAATACAAGGCAGATTAATTACAAAAAAACATATCTAAAAATGAATAATAAACTCAATTTAGAGTCGCCAATGTTTAGGAATTTTTTCATCTCATCAAATTCGTTGATCTGCAAAGTAAAGTCTCGGTGGTATTGTAGATTTACAATGATATTTTGTTACGTATGTGGCGACCCAGCGCAGGCGTGCCGTAAAAAGCGACGAATACGTTCGGGATACACTACGGCTATTAAGGCATGCAGCATCGTCCGAGAGATCGGACTCCCCATCCCGAGTGGACTGTTTGCGGTTTTGCGAGCGAGATTAGCGCTATCAAGCGCACACTCGTGACGCGTCCCTCATTTTCTCGTTATTATCAGTTACTCTCCTTGCATTTCAATGTAATCGCTCGTAGTACGTGCACGAGTCTTGATAGGCTCCCCTTTAAGACGGACCAGTGAATCGATCGGACGTAAAAACGAATCTGTCATTGGAGATGATTCGCGATAAGGAAAACGATTCACAATGTCGCGAGAGACCCGTCGGCTTCTCGATTTGCATAGGGAGTCCTCGAGACCTCGCGGTCGTTGACCGCCACGACCTATTTCATAAAGCTTGATAGGTCGACGATCAGGCGTGACGAATGTGTGACAGGTACGTATTTGTAAGTTATTAAACATGACGCATGTCTCCTTTTCAGGAACATGATAATAATGACAAGAAAGCGCCTGTCATCATGACAGAATGGAACCCACTGACGTACGAAATTTCATCAGCCGTACACCAAAGTATGCTAAAGAATATGCTATAAGAAATATGCTAAAATTTGTTCAGGTACAAGTGCGGGACGATTTTTCTTACCCCTTCTGCACCCCTACAAGGGGGGGGAGGTGCAATAAGAAATCCAACGGATAAAATGTCTACTATTAATTTTAGATTAATTCGAGACAAAACATGCATCGCATTTCTCATAAGGATTCTTATTATTATTATTATTATCATTAAAATATCGCATTTCAACGTAAAAACAAAGTAGCTTAAACGATATGGGGACGTGCAACAAATGAGAAATAAGAAACTATCCAATGTTAGTATGAACATCTAAAAGACGAAGGAAAGGAACGGAGGAACTAATTGTAAGTGGATAAATGGATAAAATATAGAATGAAATGAGGAAGAAAGAGTTAACGGAAGATCAATATAACGAGAGAATAGTAGCGATTGACAATCGGAAGACATTACAGAACTTAATAAATTAGTTTATATTTGAATATATATATTGCATTTATATCTGTGAGAGTTGATAAGTAAAGAGATTTAAAACTTCATAACGCGATCTTTACAATAATATACTGTTGTATCTCAGATGCTACAGCGCTGAAACGAATGCCTCTTAATTAATGTATACAACACGAAAGGTGCTATAATTCACATGTGCGCGTTATGACTCAGATCGCGTACTCGTCATTTTATTTCCAACATCAATATTTGCGGTGACTCGCGGCACCTGCCGCGGTGGAGGCACGTCGCGGACGTCGGAATGGTTTATTCCGCATTAATTCCTCGATAAACGCGCCGCGCCGTTTACACCGTTTTCATTTGCGTGCGTCGCGTCGGGGCAAAGTAAAATAAATTGCGGGGCGGCACAGTGAGCGTAAAACTTATTGTCGGAGTCATCTCGAGCACCCGAGTGCGCGCGTTGCGCCCTGGGAGAATGGCGGAACGACAGGACAAACATTAACCGACGCACAGTGAATGCGGTATGTCCGGTTACGTGCTAATGCGATTTTACAACGTGGATGGCTTCTTACGGGTATACGCGACTCCGCGTACGACCCAGCAGAGGCAATTGCCATCGCCGTTTTCAGCGGTAAAGCGAAATGAAGCTCGCCGCGCTTTCAGAAAAAAAGGAAGCAGTGGTAAAAACGCCGACGCGACGGCGTTTCCGGATGCGACGACTTGTCGGTAAACAATGAAATTCTCTAATCCGGTTATCTAGACGTATGATTGTTACAATTTACAAAATTGCCATTTAGCTTAACAATTTATGACTGAATCTCGGATTTGTAATTATTTCTAGGATAGAAATTATTCAATTAATTCAGAATACGTTTTTTTCCAACAGTCACGTTCAATTAATTCAATCTCTTTTCTATTTCTCTTATCTTTTCATCTGTTTGCTCACAAGAATTCTCCGATCACTTGACATAACTTAAAAAGAAAAAAACCTCACAACCTCTAACATTAATCTGCAATTGATAACAAAAAATAAATGCACGCGATAACTAATCATTTATAAAATTTCGCATGTAAATATACCGCGTGCAGCCCGATCGCTTCGATCGCTATCTTCCTCGATTAATTACGTTCCTCATGCTGCGCCTACGTGCGCGTAACAGTCTCTCCGAGAAATATTTCCTAATGTTTATCAACATTTTTATCTTCTGCACGTTTCAAGCGCCTTTCTCCAACTATTCTTCCGCATGTGCAATCGCAAACGTCGCACGAATAAGCTTCCACGTACCTATCCGGGTTTTTTCTCTTTCCGTGTACCGATCCTCTTTTACTCAATCCCCCCCCCTTTCCGGTCCGCGTTGATCCGTCCCTTCCACCCCGCGTCGAGATTCCGCTCGACTCACGCTCGTTTGGTCCAGCCCAGCATCAGGTCAACGCCCTAGTGACCAACGCACCTTGTTCCTACGCGTTCCATCCGTTCATAACGCGTGCGTGTGGATCGTCCTCCGTGCGAGAGTATGCGTGATCTTGCGCCTCTGCGTGCGTGCGTATGTACAACGGTGCGTACATCGCGTATACGAGGGCTCGATCTAGGGCAAGCGAGCAGATGCCGGAGAGCGCGCAGCTTTTTCTTCATCTACCTGCGGCATCGGACACCAAACGAGGTCCCGATCGAAAAAGTCGAGCGTTGCCGCCCGAAGTATCGTCGCGCGATCGTCGAAGATTTATGAATCCGTAGCCAGCTTGTCCGGTCAACATTGTCGACCAGTACTTCCCACTCGGCCAAGCTCAATTAAACATGCAAATTTAATAACGGCTATGCGGGATTGTCGCCGAAATTAAGTTCTCATGATACCTCTCATCTTTAAGCAATCACGTGATTAAACTAAAATATTTTTGCTTATATTAATTCTTTGATACAAATTGTATCATCATTTTTAAGCGATTTTTTTCTTTCAAGTTACTTTAATATTATTTTAATTGTATGTATGTACATATTAAGAATTTATATATATGCGATATATTATAAACTTAATATTGTATATTGAAAAATAATAATCTATCTATTTTAAATACCTCGTGAACGTTTCTTTGCATTCCGAGTGACTCGCAACTTGATAATAACGTTTTAAATGTACGTCATACGTGTTGGAAATATTCTTCCCCAATTGTAAACTACTTCGTTATTTACAGCAATTTATTGGAGGACGTTTCGCGGCGGTGTAATGATGCATTCTGTAATGGTACGTATTGTATGAAACGTGGATTTACATGTAATCATTTCTGCCAGACGGTCGCGCACTGCAAAACGAGTAACGAAGCAACGTCGCGTATGCGGCGCGCTCGCCCCTCATTTTCTTCGTGCATCTCGCTGCTCCACGACAACCGCCGTGCACTGTCTCGGACGCATTTGCGCGCCGAAGGAAAGATTGTGCACGACGACGTGGTGAAAAATGGATAATCGGTAATTGCCCCCCGTGATCGTGCGGGACGAAGAATGGCGCAGCTTCGTGCAAGCAGTTGACTGTCTGCCAAAGTTCTCGTTGTTCTCAATATCATAGAGGAAACAAGAGTTAGCTACTTTCTTATCGCTAGTTAAAAAATATAAGAATAATATACGCATTAAGATTAAAAGAAAATATGGCATACAATATTTTATTTTGTTATGCAAATGTTCTTTTCGATTAAATTATTCAACAGCAAATTATTCGTTACAATCATCGTCATGTGTCAACCTTATATTTTCGTATTAACTTGTTAAAATACCATATTCAAATCTTAAAAAAAATACATGTGTGGACATTGACGGAATAAACCTGTTTAAAAAAATACATATATACATATATATATATAGAAAGAAAGACACAGAGACAGAGAGAGAGAGAGAGAGAGAGAGAGAGAAAATTTATATAATCGTATAATTATCGTATCATATTCATTCAGAATTGAGTTTATTTCTATAAAATTATATATAAACTTTAAATTTGTTTGAAATTGATTGCTAAATGAAATTTTAATCCTTATTGAAGTTATATTGTATATTCGTCAAATCAATTTATGCTGCAACATAAATTGCTTAACATGCTCACTATGTCGTAATTAGTTATTAATCATTTTAGTTTCCCATATACTTTCCATATAAGAAAAAAAAATCCTGTTGCGTTGTTTTTATCGAAATTATATATTGTAGAAATTATAAATAAGGGTCGAGAAAGAGAGAGAGGGAGAGAGAAAGAGAGAGAGAGAGGGGTGGAGAAATGAATCATTGTATACCATATATGAATATTATCTTGCACGCCTGACACGTGCGGTAAACCGGCTCGAAATAATATTATGAATCCTGAGTTAACACGCGAATGCACTAGTAGCACTATCCTCATAGTCGAGCAATTAAAAATAAGTATATAATCTTTTTTGTTATATTTACTGTCCTTTTCACTACATTTAATATGAGCGAAGGCAAACATTTTTCGTGTATTACACATCATGAAGTGTACATTGAAACAAAAATTTGGTTAAAAATCTGATTCGTCCGTTTTAATCAGATTTTTTTTCAGTGTATTCACAATACTATTAATATTAATCTATAAAAAAAGATATATACTCTGTAAAAAGAGTTGACAAAATTGTGCGAAATGTTTCAAGCGTATTCTGAATCGTATTCTTAATGCCGATCACGCACAATCGGGCATGTAGATAATCACATGAAATTTACTGTGGCATCACTCGATTACGAGATCACGGTCTCACGATGACACTCGAGGAAGGTGAGGTTTGTGAGGAGGAGGGAAAGAAACAGGAATTACGCCGTTTAGTGTCCGCGCGAATCTTACTCTTTCAAAGCTTTTAATTTCAACGGTATGCCGCGTCCGCTCCCCCGCGATTTGAAGATATCCCGTCCCGTCGCATACCTTGACCGATTACTTCCCGGCGTTATTAGGGCCACCCCACGCGTCCGAGGTTCGATGAGCGGAAAAAAGGGAACGTTATGGTTAGGGAAATTATGGTATGTCTATGGTATGGTTTGTCAGAGCATGTCTGCGTTGTATAACTGGGTGATATGAATGAGCATGAATGTAAGCTTAGGATAATCTGCAAGATCTCAACTCAAAGTGCCATATCAATGGAATACATAAATTCGTGTAGCATTGTATTATACATATTGTATTATACATTGTTTTATATGCTGACATGTTTTTTAAATATTGAAAGAAATTAACTACTTAATAAGAGAATAATAAAAAAAAAGAACGTAAATATATATTGTGCTTGTATTTTGTTCCATTAATTTCACGAATGTTAAAATCATAAATTATTGAATTGCACTCTTTCTTTTCATTTTTCTACATTCTTTCTGTTTTTCTACATTACGTAGAAATCTTTTAATTAAATAAATGTTTATTAAAGTGAGTTTATATCCATTTTTACGTATCGCATACACACACACGTACACACACACATATACAGGGTGTCAGAAATAAAAGGACCCACACGAAAGTTGGTGGTAGAGCGGGTCAAACCGAAAAGAAAAGTCATGTACCATTTTATAAAATTCGCAATAGTTATCGAGTAATTAATTGTTAAAAATCGGAAGAAGGGATAGAG
>VBVR01001861.1:0-26720 GCA_011638315.1 Tetramorium parvispinum
GTGTATAAGAGACAGATCTTTAATTAGAACATGTGTTATTTTCTATCCAACATTTTTTCTTCTCTATTCAAGAAAATTATTCTCAAATAGAGAATATTACTTTCTTGATTAAACTGTATAAAATCTTAAAGTACATCTTCATTCAAGTAAATTTTCTTTGTTTGACGCAATATAATCTCATTTTAAGATTTTCATTTTGAAATTAAAGATATTGTCAAAATAAGACTATTCTTTTTTTTCTGTGTGGTTTCAAAAGACGTACGAAAAATTACAAACATGTCTCTGCGCATTAAATAATTATAATACAAAGTAATTGTAGTTATTCGCTACTGAAAAACATGATTGCAGTCGCGTTATTATCATAAAAATTTAGATCTCAGCAACAAATTTAAGGTATTCCGCAGATGTACCGCGAGAGTTGGCATTCTATATATTACTAGAATTCTCTCTCGCGTTATAAAAGTTTATCGATCGGATGGCCGGGAATCCGCTATAAATTCGGGCATATAGCGACGGGTCCCACGGGAAGCGATCTCGTATCGGATATCGAACGGACGACAATGTGTCGGAGATGCTATCTAAAAGGTGCAGGTGTAGAATCTTCAGCCGAGGTAACGGTGGTCCCGGGTTCTCGCTTTAACAGCGGCGGAGATCTGCATTAGCAGATGCTCCGGCTAATAATTTGTCACCGCCGCTCTTCGCTGACGAGCCATTAGGTTGTCGGAGTCTCTTTTATTTTCTACCGTATTATTACTGGAAAGCGTAGGGTCGCTAATTTGCCGTGTTCGTTTAGCACTCCAACGTGAGCAATCGATTGTCAGATTGTCAGATTACTTTCATCGGATACGCAGATTATGTTCGACTTTCAAAAATCGTATAGTACACAGAAAAAAACATGAATTTCAAATCAACAATATTATTCTCATATATACGCAAAAATATAAAATCTTGTTTTAAGATTTTGATAATCTTAAACAGAAACAAAATTTCTTTATGTGAGCAACTTATTGTCTGTTTAAGATTATCGAAATCTTTAAAGAAGATTTTATGCGTATATATGAGAATAATATTGTTGATTTGAAATTAATGTTTTTTTCTGTATAGCATTTCATTGTAGAAATAATTTTCAAATTGTAATATTTATTTTTCTACAAATCAAACGAAGGTAGATTCGAAATAAAGAAGATATTTCTTCAATGAATACCGTTTAATACTAAATTAAGTTTCCAAACGATATGTCTCACATGCTCGAGCAGGATGATTGCAACAGTCGCATTAATTGGATCCATCGTTTGCGATACCAAGGATCAATCTGCATATGCGTTGGTATCATAGATGCGTCAGAACGCTCGAGACCAAGCGAAATCATGCTGGCGACGATTGTTGTTTACCGCCGCCGCTAAATTTGCGGCGTCCTTTCTATAATGCTGGCGCCATGCACATCGTCACGCAAACCGCCAGCTGAATTCCGTCTTCGTCCGCTTGCGATATGCCGCAGCTGAGGTTCGCTGTCTGCGAATGTAGCTCGACATTATTAACGTGGTCCCCTTGACTTCTATCTTTTCGATGGCCCGGAGATGAGAAAAATAAGGGATCACTCCACGACTTGCTTCATTGAAAGAGAAACTTTAGAAAAATATTGCGAAAGCTGCAGATGTGACGTTTTCTAAGAATATCTTTGCAATAATTTTAGATCAATAGTAAGTAGATTTTTATTTAACTGTAAAAAATGAAAAATTTATGTTGACATTTTCGATATTCATTCTAATTAAATTCGAAAGATTTGTGATCGTTTATTCGATGCTTTCTCCATCATAAAAAAAAATCATTCGGATTATCTTTATTTATTATAGGAAGACCAGTCAGTACCAGCAAGGAGAACCGGGTATGGTGATGGGTGACGAGCAGGTCGCCCTCGGCGCCGTGGGCTGTTTAATTTTAGGGCATTACGCGCACAGGCGGCAGCTTGGCCGATGCTAAAGGGTTCCCCGGGTCGGTATTTGCCGAGATATTATCGCCGGGAGGAGATAGAGGAAGGGCAGGCGGCAGCCCCTTCGGGGTAACGAGGAGGGCGTGACTCTTTCTCGGAGCTCGGGAGAGAGGAAGAGAGAAAGAGAGAGAGAGCTCTATGATGCATCCGACACCGTTTCGCGAATTAGCCCCGGTGCTCTCATCATCGCCACCATCGGTCTGTCGGAAGGCCGAGGAAATCGCTCGGCACCAGAGGCAATAATAAGTTGTTGCCTCGCGTCCCGCGGAGAATACCGGCCGCAAGATTGCAGTTAGAATAGGTAGGCGCCGCATAGGAGGGCCACGCAATCGAACTCGAAACACGTTAAGAACCAATGCAAAGTTTACACGCTGCAACGATTTTCAAACCATTCATTTGTTCATTCACGCGTAAAAGTTGCGAAAGATTTTCGTATGGTAAGTATATACAATAAAATTAAAAGAGCATTAATGAACAATATTATTAATATAATTATTGTAATTGTTGTAAGATAGCGATGTTAACTTGTGACTTAAATTGAAATGGTGAAATAAGTAAAATTACATATGTGCCCCATATTTTCAGGCAACTGCCTTCTCATTGAAAAAAAAAACCTGTATATGCCTAAGGCTGATGGTATTTCAACTGCCGTAGCAGTTAAAATCTTTAATTATGACGTCTGAAATATGCAACCGGCATGTTTCTGTTCTGCGAACGATCAGATTTCACATTGTAAGCGTAACCTTTCATTGGCATATCAAAACGATCATCTCCGATTTTAATTTGCGCCTTGCGTGGATAAGGAGCAGGTAAGAGAGATCATCCACCGTATGGTGGATTCCTGACTTATTAATATGCAATAAACGATGCATTCTAATTCTTAGTTCGATCAGTAAGTAATTAATGAAGTCGCTCCTTAGATCGATATGTATACGAGCACATCTTTATCCGTCTATGAGCACGAAAAATAATCGTTGTTTTCCGTCGGTGAGAATCGCCGCGAGCGCAAGACTCGAAACAATCGATCAATCAACCTGTTTATACAATAAAAGAGACAGGAAAGAATTTTATGGTCAACAAAATTGTTTGCGTTCTAAATATACGCCGTCATTTATCATATAAGCGAACTTCGTGAATGCACCTACTGAGATATATTTAAAAATTAAATAATGTAGAACGTATGTAACACGGTCAATTATTTCACTAGTACGTATGTGAATTTATATTTACGTAGATTATGATCCGCTCCGTCATCTACGATTTCATTGTTAGATAGTTTTATCGGCTTGAGTCCCTTATCAGATTTTATCGCGTTACAAACAAAGAAAATGAGATTTCGCCGAATTATCGTCTCCGCAATAGTTCGTCTTGGATAGAGAATCGTTATTTTAATCTAGTATATATTTTATATCTCGAGAAAAATTCCAAAAATAAATAAGATATCTATACACGGATAGCGTCGTGAAACATCTCGATTCCAGAGACGACATGGCGCATGAACGTTATCATCGATACGATGATTCGCTCTTCGTACGTGGTGCACGAATGTTAGGCAGTCATCAGGGTGCGTTTCGTGAATATTCATGGTTCGACACTTTCGTGGACAACGGCGAAGACCGAGAAACGAAAATTTCTACGCATGGTCACGTGTTTTCGTCAATATGCAACGGTTGGAACGCGATTGCAGTGCATATCAATGTGCAACGGCCCAAGCGCCATCAGTTGTTGTTGTTTTTCAGACTCACTGCTGCATTGTATTAATAATAACTAAATTTTTCTATATTGTTAATATTATAATTATATACATAAGTTTGATAAATAAACAGAGATCGATATGGTATAAATTGTCCGCTCGATGATCGAAAATAATGATATTTATTTTGTTTCTTAATTTAATAATTAACTTAATTATTTCATACTGGCGTAAAACTAATATTTCTTTACCTTAACAAATTACAAATTAATCAATATAAACAACTATATAAAAAAAATATTTTAGTCTAGATTTTGTGGGCGATATTGAAAATCATAAGGTCGAGTCGACGTTCCGGTCATCGCGACGTCGTCCGCTAATGGCGCATTTCCAAGACTCCGAGAGATTTGATTCGCGTATTTCGCTTAGCTTTACGTCAACACGTGCGCGTTAACGTTCGGTTACTCCACGCTGGCAGCCGAGCTAGGCCGTGCACGCATCGCGAAACATCCGGTGCTTTAACGCGGCTCGCGAACTTAACACCCTGTCGAACCCGGGGCGCGGAACCCGCCGCCGCTTTTCGCTGGGATGAATATATACACGCCTCTCTTTCGCACGAGATATCCGCGTCTACTGCGCCGTTCGTGAGCGGCCGGCCGGCGAGCGTATACTTATATCGCGAGTCGCGCGGACTCACAGGTGTTAAGTGCATGCCTATCTACGCGGCTAAGTATACAGGCGGCACGCAAACCCTGCCAAATTAACACGCGAAAGTCACGAATCGCGGCTAGCCTCGCCTCCGATCCTCGAACCGCTCTTTCGTATGATGTAGGGAATAGATCCCTCGCTTATTGACGGAGATACCTGCAATGCGGATTAAATCGGGAGCTGTAACGCAACATCTTATCGCATTCAAGTACGTTTGGTTCGAGAATCAGAGAAAAGAAATTCACTTCTTGAGTTTTTTCATCATTTATATACACGTTTCCTTTTTCCGTGTTATAAGAATTACCGTCCCTTCTTTCATAAAATGAGATGGCATTCTCGAAATGTGACGTTCATGTCGCTGCACATTACGTCAGAATGCCTTTGAGAAACTGCGTTTGGGGCAAAAGCGCAGGAGTAAAATTGGCAGGACCCGTAAATTCCGCGGCGGACGTGACCGTTCTTGGAACAAGAGCGTCGGTAATTGAAGCGGACGCAATCGGGAGAACTGAGGTGCCGAAACGGGTCTTAAACGAGTTCTAAAGATGAGATAAGGGCCCCGTAATACCGGGCAAGATCGATCGCGCGCGCGCACACATATAGGAAGGAAGCGCTTCGGGCAGTGTCATATTTTACGACTCATTTCGTTATGTCCTTTCTCGCGCCGTCGCGGCCTTAAATTCGCATGGATACTTAGCGGTGCTTCGACGACGCTTTCGAGATCGCTTAACATCGCTCGTGCGCAACTTTTTATCCGCATTTATCCACGCTAAGGACCGTCATAATTCCAGGAGTAAACGCGCATAAATCAGTTTGTAGGACGGGAATACACCTTGGCTTTCAACAAGGGTCTAACACGCCGAGCGACGGTGATAATTTTATAGATGCGCCAACGGAGATTACGCCAATCTCTTACGGCAGAGAGGAGATAAGCGGGAACGAGCAATAGCCAATCATTTTAATATTCTCAACCTTTGCGAGTTTCAAGAGTTACTCTATTCTGATAAATTAACATTTAACATTTTCGTTGTCGATATGAAATATTATGTGCTTCTCTTCTAAAGTAAAGACGACGACATACGATAGAGCATAATTATCTGTCCGTATCCCTTGACTAATTATCAACCAACGTCATACGTCATACAGATAGATAGACTTCTTAATAGTGAGCGGTGAGTGACTGCTTTCGTGGAACGTGGACTAAACGTGGGTAGAGTTTAACGAAAATTAAATCTCGCGTAATTTCGCCGCAATTAAGTGCAGACCGGTAATTTGCGTGCCTCTACGTAGCAATCTTTCGCGGTATTTTTAGCGGGCGCGAGCGCGAGAGAGAGAGCGAGGAGAGCGAGATCTCGGTTTCAGGATCGAGATAAGCGGATCTCGCGAAGAAATAAGTAGTTTAAGACGGTTCGCGTGGCCGGAGATTGGTCTGACGCTGACGTCGTTCACCACCACGCCGAGAGTGGGGCGGTATTTTATGCGCGGTGCCCTGGGTGTTGTGTGTATCGTGTGTGCCCAAAGGTGCATCCCGGCCGCTCGGTCGAAACGCATCGAACTCCGATGGTTCTGCGCCGGGAAAACACGAAATTGTCAAACGTACTGGAGTGTGTCGCGTTGGTTTGCGTGCGTTGAAATGTTATCGACGCGATATACGGCGGATTCGAAGGTGCGAGCGCGATATACCCGCGGGCGCGCCGATGTTATCGCGAATAATCGATGTGCGAAATTAATTCGGTGGCCCGGTACGAAGATCAGCTGGTGTTTAAAAGATACACGTCAGATTGGTGCGAAAACAAACCTCGCTGTTTGGGATCCCGCGGTTTTTTGGAACGTAATTTTGGGGAGAAATTGCGTCACGCTTTCTACAACAAGCGCTTTCGATACATCGGGTAGTAATGGGAAGTAATGACGACACGATCGCCAATGAAGGTTCAGGTACTCCGGGGAGTATCATCACCGATAAATATGTGTTTTACATTTTATATTAATTGTGTGTTATTTGCATAAATGCTTGTCGCTTCGGACGAGATAGAAAGAGATAGAGGAACATGATATTAGAGAAACTTATCGCGCCAATTCTGTTCATCAATAAGTGATACTTCACTTAAATGTGCGAGTAGAAACGATAAAATAGATTACTACTTGTTTGAAAATATTCCTAACATATCGTAACGCAGATAAGAGCAAATAAATAAATATTCAACGTTTTAGTAACATACATATTCTGTAACAACAAAATCAATTTGATTTGCAAACTATTTAGAAACCCACGTCGAATTATCATAAAAGTTGCACAGATTTCTTAATCAAACTTTATGACAGCAAATCAGTAGTTATAGCACTGTTAAACTTAGCAATTACATAAATTATGAATACCCGTGCTTGAAACTATATTACAGCGGGTTCGCGTTATTGGGAAACCTGCAGATCGTCGCGTCGCACTTTGGCGCGAGAAGCTGCCTCGGGATCGCAAGGGTAGACGCGGGTCGCAGGGACCAGCCGAAAAAAACTCGCTTGTTATTCGCGTGCCGGTGGGATCCCGTCGTCGGCACCGGGGATGCTGGCATCCCGACACGATGGTGGGGCAAGACGGTGCCCGCGGTGGTGCGCGGGGGAGAGTGGGAGCGCGCGACGTGCCGGGCTTTGGGGTTCCGTCTGGTGGTGGTGCCGGCGGTTTGTGAGAGGAGCCGACTGATGCCGATGCGCTCGTGTCGCGCTGCGGCGAGCCGGACGAGAGAGCACGGGCAACGCGCGCGCGGCCAGCCAGCGCACATCGTACTCGCAACGCGCGCAAGCCACAACGCACTCGCTCTCCGCGCTCACGCTCGCGCCGCGCCGCCAGTCAGCCGACGGTCGTCGCCGGTGTTCTCACGGTGTCTCTGCCGTATGGCCATGCGTCGCCCCGTCGACCTGGTCACGATCGCAGGAGTACACATCGTCGATCGCCGTCGTAGTCGCCACCCCGGCGCGTGCGGGGACAAGCGGCAAGCGCCCCGCGACTCAGCACCCCCCCGAGCGGAAGCAGCAGGCGAGACGCATCGCCGAACGTTGCGGACGTAGCGATCGGCTTGGAAGATTGCCGCGGTCGCTCGATCGAAGCGCGAAGTCGCGCGCGATATCGATGCTCGCTGCCGCGTTGCACCGGAAGATTCTCAAGTAGTTGATTGCCAATCGTACGCCTTGGGTGTTCCGTCGCTTCCTCGTCGGCTTTACGAAGGGAATTTATTGCGCGCTTAAAGGGCGTCAGACGGAGGATCATCTGGCAAAGTAACTTTCATCCTGTCGACGTCCGCGACCCTTGTACCTCTCGAACAATCGCCGTTGCACGCGGCACGCAGCGGGAGGACCTTGTCCGCGGTCGCGTCGCTTCGACCGAAACAAGACAGTGTGCCCGATTTCCGAGTGCCACCGTTCTCGTCTCCTATCGTCGAGAACGGATTACCGTGCATATCGGTTCCGATTTCACGACGCGTCGAATTCCGAGCCGCCCGATCGCGCCCGACGATTCGTCTGAAAGGTAGCAGCGATTTTCCGCCGAGCGAAAACGACGAAAAAGCAGTTCGTGAAAGTGATCGCGATCGAAGTAAGAGTGCCAGGGATAATCGAAGGGATAGCATAGCTCTCAATTTGAGAAAATCTGACGCCGGCGGCGGACGACGTTCGTAGAATTTATGAAGTGACACGCATCGTAATTATCGAGCTTCGTGTGTCGCGATCGTTTGCGTACGCGGTACCAGTTTGACGCCTCGATCGCGAGAAGAAACCAGGCGCCTCGAACAGTGCGGAGTCGTTTTCCGTGCATATATGTATTAACGCGTCTAATGCACTACTGCTGTTGCTGCCGTACACTGAACCGCGACACCGCGAGGGAGACGCGGCGCGAACGCTCTTTGGCATGATTACGTAAACGGGCGCCGAGCGAGCAGAGGTGGTTTTCTCGCGGGAGGAAGTGAAGAGAACGCCGAGCAGCGGCGCCAGCGAGACCTCGCCGTCTTTCTCCGTGCGCGATCGGGGGAAAAAAAAGAGAGAAAAAAAAAACAACGCCGCGAGACACATGTCCATTATCGGTAATCGCGCTGAGTCGATCGAGAAAATCCTGTCCTATCTCCGAAACGACGACGATTTCTCCGACGAGTTGGCGATTGACTGGTTTTGTGGAAGAAACCGGCGCGAGAGAGCCCCGGTGGAAAATGCTTTCAACGCGATTTCCTCGGTGATGAAAACGAGTACTCAAACACCATCGATCAAGTACTCTCAGCAGGCCATTGTGTCAACGACACGCTGGACGTTGACGTAGCGCTGTCGCGCGATCGGCAGTCGTCATTTTATCGCCGAGGGCGCGGATTGCAACGATTTGTCATTCTGCCGGCGAAGAGGAGAATATAATTACACGGGAGGACAACATTCAAGATCCCCATTCGGCGTTGCCTAGGGCCGGAGGGCATCAACGTCGAGATCGGAAGGAAGTAACATATAGACCCTGTTTTCGATCGGGATCCATCGTATATCTCGGTGGTAATGCACGCAAATTATGCGTCTCGCGGTTCTCTCTCCGAAGGAACGGAAACTAGAGGCAAGAACGAGCGAGAAGCGCGTTTACACTGCGAGATAATACGCCTGTTGCGCTTCCTTCGTCGACGATTTTCTTCCCGCCTCTCGTTACCGCGGTGAGAATCGAAGTGCTTGCTCGTGACTTCGACACGGATCTTCACTCGGCGCCCGAGCGGTGTCAACGTGTCTATTCACGATCAAACGTGCCTGTACGTGTCGCCTATATTTGCGTAACGTTACACGCGTACTCGTGCGTGTGTGTGACATGCGAAAGGTCCCCGCCGCGCCACGCCTTTGAAATTCGTCCAAGGGGCTTCCGTCGAACTTTCGTGATCCATGCGATTCGGGGAAGTTCACGGACGTGATCCATCTGTCACCTTCTCGGAAGCTCCGGAGAACGATCACGCGATAATTATGCGTTTCGACGAGGGATACCGCGTCGATGCAACGTGAGAGAGAAAACATTTTAGATTTTCATCAAGAGTGAATGGAGGTCGTGCCCTCGCTTCTTTTTGAGAACGGCGAAAGTCATCGGGGTTCAAGGCAAAACAAATTCTTTTTCTATTGGTTCGTCTGGCGTCACGACGAGGAAGAGGATCGAGTGACATTTCTCTGCGCGAAACGTCCGGTACCGTTATTCGAGCTCATACAGTTGAGAATACCATTTGCTTAGATCTCGAAAGCAAACCCGTCGACAATAATATCTCGAGGAGTGTACACGTCGAGTAACTCGCGCGACGGCTCGCTCTTTTTTTTTTTTTGCCTTACACTCGCAAATATCCTTGATCGCTACGTTTGATCGGATCTTTGTTCAAGATCTTCGACCGAGGATTCTGAAAAATCTCCACAAGGAAGGTTTAGAGGAAAACTTGACCGTGGTGCCGCCGCCGCAGGAACTGAATACCTTGATAGACTTTGAGTTGCAGCTAAGCAGAAATCCCTACGTTGTTCCGTTCTGGTGAGTGTTTACAAGAAATTACGCATAAACGATTAAATACGACGTAAAACATGTTTTGTCACGAAAATGTTTGCATATTTAATCCGAATATTCTCGAACATGACACATATCCGACATATTATAAGCTCAAGAGACGATAATATATTTCTTTTGATTATTGTATACATTAAGAATGGAGTAGCGATCGATCTGGAGCTTATTCTCACAGCTGAGTGAAAATACTCCGCGATAATTATTCACCCGCCAGGTTTGCAGGATTGTTGACAGGATAATTTATTGATTGACCGCAGCCGCGGCCACCGAGTCGCGCCGTTAATTTTTTTGCGTGTCGAAATTAACATAATCAAGTATACGAGTTAGGAACGAGGCTCCGAGTCTAACTAGTCTTGGGTAGACAAAGAAAAAAAGGGAGGCAAAAACGCGGGAAACGCGATATCCTTGCGGACGCGTGCGTACGTACGTGAGAGGCTTTATCTCGACGTCATCGGCCGCGTGCAAAGCAAACAATTTGAGGGAGACATTCAACCTTAACGCGTGCCGTGCCATATTTCGACGATGATCATCGTCTATCATTGTTGCGCGAAATAATTCGCGTGCGCGTCGAGCGAAGATGAAAGAAGCGAGGGGCTGACAATGAGAAGGAAAGTCGCCAAAGCTATAAAGAAGAGAGAGAAAGAGAGAGAGAGAGGGGAAGAAGCGAGAAGATGTAAAACTAGATGTATCCATAGAACTGCATTTCTGTTCAACAATAGATCGCTGTAATAAACTTGTAATATTTAATACTTTTTAATATCACTTTTAATATAACTTTTAATATAACTTTTAATATAATTAATTTTTAATATAACTTTTAATATAATTTAATATTACTTTTAATATAATTAACATTTTTTGAAATATTTAATATTTAAATTTCTAGAATTATTTGTTCACATAATATCGAATTTAACATTTTTCTCAAATTCTATCTATTTTAATTATTTCTAATATTAACCTAAAAGAGAATGCGATTGAGTGAAATCACCCTGAACAGACGATGCGAGCAGTGAAACGTGAGATCGTAAATCGTGGTTGCACCGTTTCGCGGGATACGCCCCGTTAACTCGCGGGTTAAACGGCGCAGTCCGCCCATCTTTCGGGGTGAAACGCTCTTCTTGTTTGTTTCCTCTCCGCGTCAGAATCGGTACGCGGAATCGGGAGAGGAGATCGTGCTCGACCTCTTGTCGATTTCCAATCGGGTTAAGCAAACATCGGTCGGTTCTCACCTCTATCGCGATAATGGCTGTAATTTTCGGCAGCTTTCCGGTCCCCTATCGTCATGCCCTTTCGCCCCCTCTTTCTTCTCGATTTCATGTACGCGTATGTGCAGATTGCAGAGGCCGATCGCGGCGGATTTGATTGCATGGCGCGCGACCGTCGATTTATTAACGCTCTGAGCGCTCGGCGGTCCCTCTTCCCACCTGCACCCGCGCCGATCTCAAGTGAAGTAAAATCGCCTACCCCGAGGTAACATTCTTACATCTTCTCTCGCAAAATATAGTCAACGAGTCTTACTACGCGCGATAGCGCCTCGCGCTCGCCACATTTTTATCGTCGTTACATTGCTGTTACGGTTTTTTTCAATACCGAAGGCACAAAGAGATACAATGTTACATCCTTTTATCTCTAATAAAGCAACGTATCAGCCACTCGCCGCTTCTGCGTGATCGGTTTATTATTAATCGCCGCTGTCCGCGATGCAAATGACGGCCATCTATTAAGCCGCATTTTACTATTGGTTTTGCGCGACGCGGAGCGTGCGGCGGTCCGCCTCTGTGCGCGTGCACGTGTTGCATGCGCCTCGATTAGTCCCCTTCTATATGCGTACGTACAACCATCTAGGCACGATTCCCGCGAGAGACGGGCGAACGGAGTGTGCAATGAAGTGCACATCCGACATGCGCGCGCGCGCGTCTGGACGTCGACTCCGGTGAGCATCATCCGACAAGAATCACGATGAACGACGGCATTTTCCGCGCAACATATTACCAATGTGTCAATAGCGGCTTTCAGGGATTTTTATCTGCTCGCACGAGCAGTGACACGTCGCTCGTCTCACTTCTAAACCGGTATTACCCCCTCGTACAAATCAGATACGCGTGTGTATGAACGATACGTGAAACAAGTCAAAGCGAGTAAGTCACTGAGCTTTCTTATCTCGCAAGCCGATTCACTTTCAAGTTCCGTTAATCCGTCGTTTTGTTATAAGGTCGTTTTCGCCTAATGCGAAAACTATCTTCGATAAGTAAAAGGTAAAAAGAATAATATCAGAGATTACATATAACAATAAGTTTGAGAAAAGTGTGGAGTTATCTCAAGTTCAATTTTATCCAATTCCTCTATATATTTTGCATTCCTCGAAACAGATAAAAATCGAAATATCGGAATTGCGCGATATTGTGTATAAACTCGATCGCGATGCTTTGTAACGGAGAGATAGGTGAGAAATGTATATAAATATAATTGCACGTGAGAAGAGATAACGAAGTCATCCGAGGCAATCAACGCGAATCGCGCCGCAATCTCTACTCGATCGCGTTATAATTGGTGACTCGAGTGCATGCACGTCGTGTGTTTTTTCTTCTCTTTTTTTTCGGAGCGACGAGGATTTTATCGTTGCAAGTCAGAGCGCCGATCGGGGCGTTATCCTCGGTCTGATTGCCTCCGCTAAGTGACACAATGATAACGCAGATTCCGCGACGTTCTTCGTTCTTCCAACGAAATTAATTATGACTTTCCTTCGGTTCCGTCGTAAAACTTACCGTCGCTAATCGAAAACTCCGGTACGGGACCCGAGTGCAAGACAGTTTGTTTAGCCACGTCCGTCCGCACGCCCGAAAACATGCGCGCGTATTAAACGCGCGGGAATCTACGCGGGGGTGGGGATTAGCTGTGAATGAAACTAACCACTACGCGCTGCCTGAATGGGCAACCGCGCTGCGGGGAGAGTGGAGTATATTTCCGTTCGTGTTTATAGGCGCGGATGCGGCCGGAGATACTGTCGGGCCATTTGAAACGTAGCAGATCCGTCGTGGCGGATCTAAGGGTGGCTTAGGGACGGCGCAGCGTAGAACGGGAAAAGGGATCCTGCTCGCTGACTGTCGTCGTACAAATAATGACTATTTTCAGCCGCACTGTTCGCGACTGCCGCTCGTCACTGCCAGCCGCGAGGAGAATACGTTAGATAGAGGAAACCGTACCGTCATACGTACAAAATTTATGTACGTCTACGGCCAGACGACGCCAAGAGTTATCCGCTAAGTAGTCGATGGAAATTCTCGTTACCGTCGCTCACGCGGCCATTATTCGCCGCGTCATTAATTCTTTCGACGTCGCTGTCGCTCGCGAGGGACATCGATCTCTCGCGGACGCGATGACAAATGCCTCGATGGAGATATACGTCAAGCCCACGTCTCGTACGCGCGCCCCCTCGTCGTTCCCATCGAGAAACGACGATCCTACGCGGTGTAACGAACGGTGCTTTCAATAGAGACGTCCTATCGAGACAGACGCACCTGTATTCTTTCGCGATGCCCACGCGGGCGCCGCGTCCTGTCAGGACGCAGAAGGAGAGGCGGAGAATGGTTGTCTTTTATCTGGGGAATGCGCGCTCGATAACGGCTTGTCCGATAATATTTCCTCCGGGTTTCATGAAGACGACGTCGTAATCGAGTCTAGTATCTCCCTCTTCACCCCCCTCGAACGCGTATGCATGTTGTATTATCGAGAGAAGCGCGAAATAGTTCTCCTATCAATTGTCAGACGATATCAGCTGGCGATTTTTAGCGCAACGTATCTGCAAGGCTCTCGCGATTCTTGAAAACGTATTATCTGCCACTCGCGAGATTAGTAATTTTCTCGAGCATTTCGCAGCATGCGATTGTTGCGATTACTGCCGGTACTTTTTCTCAACGTATTAAACGGTTACGTCAAGTAGGAAACGACGCGATCGCTCCCGATTGCGTTCGATAAGCGACGAATGAGTGTAATCCACCATTCACATTCCCTACCATCAATTTTGATCCTCCAATTGTCCCTCCAATCTGGATATCGTGGGAAATCGCGACGGGCGGATCGCAGATCGGTCCTCCTCGCGCCGGGCGAGGAGAAAGTTACGACAGCGCGGCACAACGAGCGTTTCTTGACAAAATCGCCGACGATCATCAAAAAGCTGATTATCGATTTCGTCGACGAAACCGGCCGGATCGGCCTTACGGTACCGTTCACCTACCGTTACCGGCACACGCCGCGGACCAATGGCGCGACGCGAGCCCGTCGATTGGTCGATCGCGACGCAATTAACGAGATAAATTTACCTGCGAGGTGGAACGACCGGCTGCGGTCGCCGAAGATGCGATCGAAATCGCGCCCAGCCGGCTTTTCTCGACGATTCGCGTCGGTGGATTCGTCGCGGCCGCGATAACTGCGAGCGTCGCTAAGTCGATCGCCGGCCGATCGACCCGAAATAGCCCTTTGTAGGGCTCAGGATTAATTAGTCATGCCGCGTGCCGCGCGTGACAGTCCGACGGAGCCGTCCGTCTCTCCGTCTCGCGCGAAATCCCGTCGCGTTTTCGTCGCGGCTGCTTATCCGCTTTAACGTTTTAAGCCGACAAGCGTGCGTCCGACCGCGAGGCATGCTGCGAATTCGCACACCTCGCCCTATATGAACGAGTCTCGGTTTTAGACATCATTAGAAATAACAACACGATCCAATTCCGTAGGCATTTTCATGGCCGAAAAGCTGTCTTTAATTTGATAACCGGATCTCATATTTCATCTTCTGGACCCTTTTATTTCTCCTGCTTAGATTAATCAACAAAAGTGCTTCGATACGAATTTGATCGTATCTCTGATCATATTTAGCGATTTGTATTATTTGGAAGGTTGATTTTTGATGTTCAATTTCATTTATGAAAACACGCCGGCGAATCTGTTCAACGCTTTTGATGTCTCGTTATTTCAGGAAGCAATATATCATTTCTCGAGACGTACTTCCTGAACTCCCATGATCTGCTCGTCAGTGCGATGCCCGAATCCGACGCCGAGATAAGTTATAATTGCTTACATGAGAGGGAAATATTTGTTCGCTACTTGTACACGTTTATATATACTTACGATAATTATATCTATTTACAAATATTATACTGCACTAAAAAAACTTCTGGATAAAAACGAACGAATCAGAAAATCTTGTAGGCGTGATCAAATATTTTGATTCATATAATAGGAATTCTGGTTATTATAAGTTATAAAGGTATTGAATTCTATTACAATAATCAGAATATTTGATCACGCCTACAAGATTTTCTGATTCGTCCGTTTTTGACAAGAATTCTTTTTCAGTGTACTATTTTGAATATACTACACTTGTCATCTATCTCTATCTGCGAATATAAATTTGCGAATAATTTTTATTCGGCACGAGCGAGCAGTCAAGTATGCATTTTGAAGTATTTCAGTGCTTTGAGATTACATCAGACGATATTGCGTTCCGTGTCAATTAGCGTTTGACGTACCATGTGATATAATTGGGAACGATTCACTAAGTGTTTCGAGATGTCGAGACGCCGGAACGGGGCAGGGTGCCGTTGTCACTTCAGTTGACAAAAGATACGAGCCACGCGCATTCTCGCCCTTACGGGAACGAAAATATTCGAATGAAAAATAAACTGGTGAAGCATTCGCGACGACGTTGGTGCTACAAGTAGTGAAATACCGTGCTGGAGAAGCACGCACGTATCCGAGTGACGGCGAAGCACTTCGATGACATGCGTATTCAAATTTAAGTACGGAATACTCGACGCGCGCGGGAAGACGGGTGACATACACCGCGAGCATTATAATTCCCGTTTTTGTGGACACTTTCTCTTCACGACCTGTGTATATCCCGACAGAGATCTCCGGGAATTCTCAGGGGAGGGGAATTCGAAGACGCGCGGTGCGCTCGCGTACGGATGGAATCCGTGTCGAAATCGTAAACGCAACGAGAATCCGAGTCCGTCTGCACATAGTTAGGCGTTACATTCCGACGTGACAGTCCACCCGTTCGATTAAGATCGAGACTTACGTACGAGTACCGAGCTTGAATATTGGCACCAGTCGACGTTCGTCACGACGAGCACGTAAATAGGATGGGGAGTTTAAAATAGTGCGCGTTGCCTTGATACCTATATGTTATAGAACCCTTTTCTTATTAGGCACGTATTTATCGCGTAGTGAACATTCTACTTCCGAGATAACGCGCATCGGGGGCATTTAAGCGGCGTTAACCGATCGACGACGCCCGTTCACGATACGTTCCGAGCATCGAAACCGCAATTCTCGTAGGCGTGACTTACGACGCGGATACTCTTTCGCGGCTGAGACATTATCATAACTTAGCGCGACTAATTGGACGCAGCGGGACGGCGATCGCTCCGAGACATCATTAGCGGTCATCTCGCACGGAAATCTCTCGCGATTGTGATCCCCTATTATGTCACATAGACGTAAATCGCTAAATCGTACTCATCGCCGCGACAACATCTTGCGATCGTACACCGGTGTTTATATCGTTTCGATCGTATAGAGATATCAGCGAATGAGACAGATTCGAATTCGCAGTCTGCCATACGTGAGAACGTTCCGCGATATGTAATAATTAATCGTTCGCCGAAGGGTCGCTTGTAAAACGATTGCCGTTTAACGGAGAGAGAGAGAGAGAGAGGACACCTGTGCGAAGTAAATTCATCTGTCGCTACATCCGGGCGTCAATGTACTCAAATGTAAATGAATTATGCATTTCTATAACTAAAGCTATCATACATTAGTTACGTTGCGTAACGTTGTTGATGACAATGCATAAGAATTGCGGTCACTTGACACACCGTGACCGTCTAGGGTTTAACGTCGCGGGAGTGTCATAATTCATAACGGTCGTCGTACGGGAAGGGTCGTTATCGGAGAATTTTTGCAATATTATACTTCGGTTACGGTGAACGCGCCCGTGCGTTCGGCGCGAACCGGCTACGAGTCGCCACGGAGATTTCCATCTTGAAATTTGCATTACCGTTGCACTGTGCGCGACCGCGGCGTTTCTTTCATCCTGCCCGTAAAGCCTCGTTATTCGGCTAATTTAGCTTTATCTACAAACACTTGGCGTATTACGATGTCTCGCTTCGCGACGCGACGCGAGCCACGCGATGCCGATTTTCCGCGACGCGGTTCATTCGCGCTTTAACGCGGCCTTTTGCGACGATCCTTTGCACGATCTCGTCGTCGGTAAGTACCGTTGCGAGAGGTGCAAATTAAACGGCGATTAGCGAGTGAAACCGCGACGGGCTCCCGTCTGTAAAGTGATTATTATAAAAGATGTTCGCCCTGAGTTTACGAGTCTCAGTCCCGCGAAGAGTTGCCATTACGCGTCGGCAGATAATACTTGTTACATACACCTGAGTATGTTTTACTGGAGAATGTCTTAGGCAAGATTTTAAGGAGCAGAAAGATTTGTATAGGTATATATTGTCTACCAATATTACATCTTCAATTTTATGATAGCTATTATATTTGCACCAGTGCAATTAAACCTTTAATAATAAAAATTTAATTAGAGAATAATAATTAATAACTTTTTGTCGCCCATTTTTCGATTTACATAAATCGTATAGTAATTTAACTTTAGTAACTTAAATATATTTATTTAGTTTATAGTTTATTAATTTATTCAGTATGAAAAGATATATACATATAAGAAAACAAGTATATGAAGCTTCTTGCATTCTTGATGTATAACTTTGCCGGCGAAAATTATTATAGATATTATTAATAGATATTTCAAAGAGTAAACGTACGCGCTGAAAGATTGAATTAAGAAAGTATGATTCTTGATTAGATTCTCACGACATTATCATAGCCAACATATAAATTCAGTCATTTTATTGTTTGTCATTCAGGTTTTACTTCGGCATATTATGATTACTTCGCGATATATTATAATTATATTCGCCCGCGCTTTACGATCTTTTTCTCCACCATCGTGTCTTTTTTATAATCAGTCGGAATAATTTTGTTTGTTTAGCGTGCACGATTATTTACGCTACCTATAAAGCAGATCCGGATAAAGAGATACTTTTTACGACATGGCTCTATGAAAAGCGCCACTTGACATTTTCCAGGTACGTCGTTAGTGTATCGATTTTATGTATCGTTGGCGAGTCTAAGAAGTCCTTTTATTAGACTGTACTGAATGACTGTGTATCAATTCGACACAGCGATTCGATTCGTCGAGACGGATACACGAGACGATTGTATAATCGTCAGTTTCATTTCACGGAACTGATTTTACTCTCCATAGAAATATGCGGCGAGATAATTTGACGACGATGAGTAATTCTTGAAGAGTTTACCTGACCTGGTATTTTGTATTATTTTACCGCTGTCGTACTTTTTAGTGTCACATATCTTGAGTCATAAACGTTCAATCATTTTTACATTCGATAAATTGGATAGATCATCGCATCCGTAAACACGTCGTCAGAGACACGGGACGCTTATCAAAACCATAAACGACGCGGAATTAGTTGATAAATGAGTGTAATCGGGACCTTATAGGCGTTTAGTGACGCCACTTGCGATAAGTGGCGTCATAAATGCGATTGAATACAGCGTGCCCCCGGCACAATACGGTGTTTCGGCACGCCTCGTTGGGAGTTCCCGGCGATGAAACGCCAATGAAATAAATTGCAATTGCGCGTAAGGTCGAGATATGTACAGGCCACACACATTGTATTCATTTTAATATCAAACGAAATTATGTTTGACGTTTTATAATTATAAAGGGTAAGTACCTTTACAGCTGTAAATGCAATCTACACGAGGCACGATTGAAGAATTATGTCTGAAGCTCTAAGGATTACATGACGTAAGATGCAGAATATAGAACATTACGAGCGATAAATCACAGGCTGGGATAGAATAAGGGCGAAAAAAGCTGAAGTGAATATACGACAGGCGTGATTTTCGCCATTGCGCCAAACACGTAAGTGGTCTAACCGCCTTCGATTGGCGTCATGCTTTGCCCCGGTCTGTATCCGCGGCGCGTAACCCTCGTTTATGAAAGCCGCCGTTATCCCTTACAAAGTTCGCCTTAACAATCCGACGCGAGGGCGCGTTTCGCGACAACGTGTTCCGCGAATGACAATTGATTTTATAAGTAACGACGTCACTTTACGCCCACTTATGATATACAGGCCGCGCGTCGAGATTGTCCGCACGGATCCGAGGCGACAATAAAATTTTAACGCGGGCATAAAAGCGCCACCGTCCGTCTCTCGATACCCAGGCGCGCGAAATCCAGACGGATATTTGAGAATACGGTCCTCACCGCAACGCGACGGCCGTCAGAGCGTAAATAACGGAAATCCAACGCGCGGCCGATGAATATTTACGCTGACATTTAGACTCCTATTACCCCGTTCGCGTGTATGCGCCCGCAGCACACGGGAGAACAATAGTCTGGTCGATGTAACCACCGGGAAGAATCAATCGCGTGTGATTTATCGCGGATAAATAAATAATAAGTAGCGATCTATAGATAGATCAGGAAATGATCCGGCGACGACGCAAAAATTCTGGTTTCTGTGACGCGTTAAAATTTCACATTTCAATTTCCCCTTGGATTTGATTAATTTTGAGCTCTCACCGCCGCCAGAGAGATATCCTTTATTCTCGCGAATCGATTTCACTACATATTATTAAGACGGTAACGATTTATGGATCGGATTTGCGTTACTCGGCTGTGCACGGCGGACTTAATCCGACGTGCACGATCGCCGCCCGATCTTGGTAAAAATTCCGATCGCCCGGGCATGATTCTTATCCGAGTCCAGGAAAAAATCTAATTACCGGCGCACGATCGTTATCTGCGCGCGGAAAAATTCTGACGGCCGGTACACGATCGTCCCGTTTCCTCGAAAAAATTCTGATTACCGGGAAGCGAGCGAGGACAGCCAGCATTAATCGGCGCTAATCGCGCCCGCGCGGGAAGTACCGTTCGATTAATGCCGAGAGCAGAGAGGCAACGAGCATCGCCCGTGTGGATGATGGACCTAATTTACGATTACCCTCGCAAAATCCGCGCGATAATGCCCGTTCGCGAATCGCGCGAATGACTAAGAGCTCATTAGCCACGCGCGTTTTTTTACAAGTGACGGGACGCGCTTTATTAGCGCATATTCCGTCTGCGAACTGCATCAATTAGAAGCGTCGCAAACACATGCGGGACTTGGTAGACACGTAATTAGCAAATACCGGCCGCTTATCCGATCCCCGCTAACCCGTATCCGATGCTAAATTATGCGCTCACCTCCCATCTCCAACTGGCGACACGACGAGCCATGTGGAGCTCTCGTTTACGTTATTCGCTATCATTAATCAACGGAACGATCGTCTGATTTCTTTTGCCAGGAAATACTCGGCGATATATTACGTGAGACGCTTTCCATATTACAGGTAAACATCGTGGCAATAAACAGTACAGTTTCTGAGAATACTTGTCATTTTCTTGCGTGATACGATTCCATCGATTATCTAAGAATATTGCGCGAAAAAATCGTAAAAATGTACGTTACCCACGCCAGGGAGTTGATCGAAGTTCTCATAGTCCGGATTTCCGTTTGCCTCATCCGCCGTGCTCACTTTCGTACGGCGTGGGACCACCTACGCACACACATTGAACGTCGATTAGCAACCCGCAATAAGTCACCGAATGCCGTAGCTAGCGGCTATATGCGTTCCAGCATTACTGGCTCATTTCATTCACACTGTCCGTAATTTTGGCCTCGCGAAAGAATAATGGCGAAATACGCAGACTTTCACCCGGAGGGGATCGGTCTACGGCGCGGGACGATTGGATCCCGTGGATGCACCTGCCGATTTTACATGACACTCAAGCTTAAACTCGAGTTTAGCCCGATTCACGCGAGACAATGAATAGTTGGTTTCTGTTTCAATATCACGTATCTGTCATAATACATAATATACGTAAATATATATACACACTTGTAGACTTAGATATAACTTAGGCTTCATTAAACGATAATTTTTCAATAATAATAGATGAGATAATTTCTCCAAACTCGAAATTGAATGGCAAAAGTTTCATTTTTTGTTGTTCATTTGATGTTGTTTTACGTTTCAGAGTTGCATTCTAAATATTCTGCATATGACAGATATGTCACATTTGAATTAGATTTCGATAGCTTGTTCTATATTATCTAAAATTAACTATGTTTCCATTATAAAAAGAGGTATATTACTGATATCTGATATGTCACGACTAGAGGAGAGTAGCCGCCATAAATATCCAACAGTTGCGGAAAGAATCAATCAGTATAATCGCGATACTAAATCTCTGTCAATAATTATCATCGATGAAAAATCAGTTTCGTTTCCCAGGAATACATTGGAATAGTACATACATATATATCATGCAAATAAAATGTTCACAGTCATAGGTGATTAATATCGCGACAGACATTAAGCTCGGCGTATGAGCAGTTTGATTGACGCAATTAAAAAGTTATTTTTTTAGCGATAATGCGATGTAAAGTCGAGTGCTCCGAGATTTTGCAATCGTTTAATTTGAAAATCACTGATTAGCATTTTTAAACAGGCAATCATTTCTCATAATATCAGATACATGTCGCGTGGAAATCACAGATTTCTCTTTAATCTCAGCATCACGCGAACGGACGCGAGTCGAGCGGATAAACGCAGAAAAGGGACGCGGACGATTTATGCGACGTTTCAACACGTGGTGTTGGCGATTTAGATTTAGGACCCAGAGAGAAATCCTGATAAATTCTTAGACGAAAAGTAGCGGTTTCTCAGTGTCCACAACCGAATGCGCGTCCGCAAATACGATTATCACCTATAAATTTACGGATGGCCATAAACTTCTTCGGAATTCCGCTTCGTCGATTATTAATTGAAACAAAACCGTCATAGATATGGGGTAGGATTTCAACCGTAAAGTCGACTCGTACGCTCAAAATCGCGACAATGTAGGCTGTACAGCCAACTATTAATCAAGCATTCGAGCGTATCCTTCCGCTCTAAATGCCTTCCTCGCTACGAAAAGCTTACAGGACTCACTACATCGAACTTGTTTGCCAGATTTTTCTTTCACTTGTCGTCCGATTATAATATCGATTCAACTCTCCCTTGAAATTACAAACATGAAAATGACCGCAAAGCTGAACAATAGATTCTGTTATCAGTTGATTAAACAAGTTGTCTGTTGTACATTGCAGAACGGTGTCTTTACTAGGACGATTGTGAAATATTCTATAAAAATACGTACACCGTGTTTCTCTTATTTCAGAATGTAAACGATAAAAAAAATTCTCACAATCAGATTAATCATATTTGTCTTTTTAACAAATAGTTAAATTTGAAGTTGGCACTTCGTTTATTATAAAGCTAATTGTCGTATGCATCCAGTCTGTTAATTTTTCGCATGCCACGGATACGTGTGCATTATGCATTAGCCATTTGAAATAATGCGTGACAATGTGACCGATATGAAAGTATCGTTTTGCGTGAGGCAGAAAGGTGCACGGTCGATGTCGCATAGATCGAAGTATCGTATTTACTAATAACGCGTAAAATTATACGATGCATTTTCACAGTTGCGGTCAACATGTTTATTTAACTAAATCTCAATTAAGCTATAGAACTTTGTGATAACAAATAACACTAATTATTTGCGCATACTTTTAATTTGTTGTTACGAGAGACTTTTCTCTTTTTCATTATTGCGAATTGCGGTTGTGAAATATAGCTTTGAAAAGAACTTGCATCGATATTATGTTAAAATTAAAAGCGCCAGATTACGATTGTCCCGAAGACAAATGACGAAATTGAAAGTCGATCGTCTCGGCGGATCGGCGTTTCTTAAAGAAGTATCGTTTAAATTAGCGTTAAGGCTGATGCGTCAGATTACTAATTGAACGAATCGATTGTTTCGTTCCTATATCGGGCCAATCAATCGCCCGCCTGAAAGCTTTGGCCGTATAATGGCGCCGCGGCCTGATTTACGAACTTTCATTCGATAAAGCGAGTTTCTAGGTGCGACACGAGCCTCTTCGCTTCTCGAGCCGATAATCTCGAGTCGTTTGTGATTCGAGGCAATTATATGTGTGACTGAGATACTATGTATACATATACCAAATACATAAAATTACTTCATTTCGATATACAGTGAAGAGTCTCATTTTCACGTAATTATTATTTAGAAATCATTAATCCATGAAAATTTCAACATATTTTACAGTGTATATGGAAATATAAACCTTCGAATTAAAATATCTTTGCGATTCTTAATACTTCCACGATGTAATTGATTCTCAATGCATTATCACTATTTATAAAAATTAATTACTTTTAATCGAATTAATTAATCGTTATATTTTATATAAAGTTATTCCCTTCTAAGAAAGTATTGATTATAGTGGAGCGATAAGTTCGTCCTCATTCGATCTGTTTAGATTGATTTCACCAGATTTGTTATTCGCTCTCGGAGAGTGTGTACGCAATGATACGCAGCGTTTATTTCTGTTGCCCGACACACGCACGATATCTCACGGAAGTAAAACGTTTAGTGATTGCGACGTACGATCGGTGCGGCCAAAGACCGGAGAAATCGATGGATATTGTAACAGATTATCAAACGTAATTTTAACTGATTTTCTTACTCTGCTGGGAACGGAACGAGAATGTTTAATCGGTTCTCGTATCTCATATTTGCGTGTTTACCTGCTGAGTCATTATGGTTCTCGAATTGTTGCATGCGCATACCTCAGATATTGGCAAACACGATGTTTCGATCAGTTGTAGCCTAACGATCGATTAATCAATTAAATTTGTATAAGTTATACATATACATTATTTATCATTTCATAATTCGTCAAGTTCTGTGAAGTTTAAAATTCGATAGTCACGAAAGAAAATGTGAATTTTATTATGGACTTTCAGCACGTTCTTCAACATTAGTCGATCTGGTTGAGTAAAAAATATATAATCGAATAGTCAGTCGCACGTACCACGTTATCTTTTACGGTCTCCCTTCTCCTTTTTAGACCCTTAGGATACACCTCTTTATTCCCGAGCGTAGAATCTCACAAACTTGTTCCCTAATGTCCACGGAGAGCGAGCTCGGCAAACAAAGCGCATTAGTATAATTATCGGGTCAACCTTAGGACCGAGCTGTGGGAAAATGTTCACTATGTGTAGCCTATCGATATCCGACGTTTATCCAATCAATTATGATCTCTACGTGCGGACTGGATGTAAAATTGTTCTACCAGCCGACAATGATCTTTAGAACAATCGACAATGAAACCTCATAATCTAACAAAAATATGTCAACATTTGAAAGATCGACTGAAGCAACATTGTTGTTTGTATTTTCAATTCATATTATTAAAATTCCTTAATTGACCGAGAACATTTGTTTTTACGTAAACAAAATATGAGACTGGGAATGTAGTTTTATATATTAAGTATACATATACATATGTATAAGAAAAGTGTCTTAAAATGTTTTATGTTTAAAATTAAAAAATGATAGTTGTAATTCGAAAAAAAAATAGTGAATTATTTGTTACTGTATTTATTTTAAGACTTACTTTCTTTGCAGTTCTACTCATATATCATTGTTAAATGATTTTTTTTTATTTCTCGTATTGTATTCAATTGCATGAATGGAAGGCAATGTTGCCATCATCATTTATCTGGTTTATCAAACGTTGACATTAACGGCGATGATCGGTTTACGACGATCACCTCGGAGAGTGTAAAATTTCCAGACCATCGTTATCTCTCGCTCAATTGAAACCTCTATCGTGATTTTCCTCTCGCTTCGAGAAGGCGCCTCCTCAAAAAACGTCACGTAATGTGCGTTCCACGCGAAGAAACATCCAATCTAAACATTCGTGGGAAAGAGTTCTATAAATGGCAGAGTGATTGATGATTATGTTTGGAACGCGAATAGGACCAACGCGAGAGAGAAATGGCTCTCGTTAAGGAACAAATCGTAAACATGCTCAAGACAATTGTTAAACAGTCGCCTTTAGTCCTCTTTGCCTTGTTTCAAGCATAAACGCACGTTTCGTACCACAGTTCGACAGTCACTATTGCCGTATGTCGCTCCGAGGCAACAATGAAAATAAGACTCGGAAGTTATGGAGCAGTGCATTTAACTTGACTAGTCACGATAGATAATTAAAGTGAAATTTACGCACTGAATTGCGTGTTGAATAATCGATTTTAATTAATTTAATTAATTTTAGCATTTATTATAAATGTGAAAATAATTTTATGTTATTATTGTTTCTAATAACAGCTCATTTAACAGTCTTTATGTCATTTAACAATGATGATTTAACATATCGTGTAATAATTAAGACTTAATATTGATATCACTAGCATGAGTAATTTGATAAATTATCATGCGTCATTGTCACGAAGTATTACATGCGATTAAAAATAGCGACGTGCGCTATCTAGAAGAAACTTATTTAACAAAAAAACAAGTTCAGCAGTGACAATCTGAGTATCCTTGCTTTGCAAAGAAGACAATGCGAAAACTGGAATTGTCGTAAAGAATAATTTTAAAAGTATTTTAATTATCTAAATATGCATTTAAAGGCAATTCTGTTTCTAAATCCGTTCGTAAATCGTGCGTCATATATAGATTTATCGACTTGTTTATTTTATTATCTACATATACGAATGTAATCTCAGATCGTATTTATGGAATGCACAAAACGATTTATAGAAAATAATCTCAACGGAGAAAAGATGGAATGCGAGATATCCAGAATTAGATAGAATTTTGATGTAAAATATACATCACATGCATTCGCCTACCACGGTCGATTCTAACGAGCCATATCTGCAGGTTACATCGCCGTTGGGTCCCAAATGCAAGCGGCTCAATATGCTTATATCGATTGATACGCCAGCTTGATAGCTATCTAAGCTAGAAGTATGAGGTATCCTAGTTAGTAGTCGCTTGGAACGAGTAGCCGAGTAATTTGCCGGCGACCGCCTCGAGAGATATCGAGTCGCACGGTTGATGATCCATCGGGATGCCCGGGACGCGAGTATGCGTCTTCGAAAGTATCAGACATCGCGGTGATGTCGCGTCACGTCGCGACGACGCTTCCTACGATCGAGGATCGGCCCGTGCTGATAAATGACGGTTCACGAAAGTGAAACGTGTCGGGCGATTTCGAGCGGATTCATTCTTAGATTATATTCTAGTCTTGCGTTCATTAATCTTTTACGCTATAGATGAAATTATAATGTTTTCAAGGCGATGTCTCAGCTAAGAGGACATGTTATACTAAAAATTCCCCTCCTCCCCAAGATTTTTTCTTATAACGCTTAAAACTGTCAACTTAAAAAGATGATTTTATATTTATCACGCGAGAGAATATCACTTTTAAGGTCGTGTCGATTGCTACGACGATCTTGTTCGAACATTACTTTATCGTATCCTTTCGCTAATAGAATCTGCAGAAAGCTGGTTCTTTCTGCGGTGTTTCCCTAGTTTCCAAGCGTCCTGGGAGTAAAAGACTTCGCTAAAAGAGAGAAAAAAAGAGATGCCCGGAGCATCAGGTCTTTCTCTTCGTTCTTCTCTTTCTCTCTCTCTCTCTCTCTCTCTCTCTCTCGAGCACCGAGCAGGTTTACGAGACGTTTATTTCCGCTCGGTTGGCGATTCACAGAGCGTATCAGAAAAG